>JANSTU010052217.1:0-20426 GCA_027564075.1 Bolitophila hybrida
GTCAATGAATCCGGTGTGCGGCATCGCACACTGGCCCTATGTCCCACAAGGGATTACAGGATCCAATGAGATGAGAGTCCAAGGTCATGTTGGATTGAATTGCAGAATTGCAGAATATAAAATCTACTAAGGCCAATGTCTACAAATAGAATTTATTTTTTAGATATTGCAGTATTGTCATAAACGCAAATAATGCCAGTATAATACAGTAAAGTTAAAATTATAATATATAACATAAATTGAATATCAAAAAATAATATAGAAACACACGAATCACATAATAAATACAAACTAAATAAAACAATTACATATAAACTAATACTATTAGATTAAAAAGACTTTGGAACATGACAAGATATGAGTTTTCCCGAAAGTGTATCGCCTTTGCTAACCTTTTAAATCAATGGCATTGTTGCCGTATAAGAAGCATTTCTGTAGACACCAGCAGTACCATCTTTACGAAATGTGGTCAGTTATTGATGACATAAACCTTAAACCTTTCTACCGGTTGTTACTCTTTCTAAAAACATTTTTTCCAACAAAATAAAATATAAACCTAAAAAAGAAGTACATTTTATGTTTTAATATAATATACCATTAAACATTACCCCATACCTCTTTTAAATATTTATTTTCTATAACATAAATTAATTTAATTTGACCGCTCGAACTAAATTTGGACACACCGTGCGACGCGACGGTCGGTGGTCAAATGAAAGGAAAACCTCTTCGGATGGAGCGATGACTGGGCAACTCGCGTGCGGCATTGTCTGCACGCGGGTTTCCTAACATATATTATATCTACTATATTGCTCTTATATGTTTGCAAGTGTTTCGGTAATTAGTGTATACTCGGAGGTATGTATACAATTAACATCATATTATACTGATTTATGTATATGTATATTCTATTGTTTCGTATACACAAGGTGAACAAGGAGTACCCTAATTATATGATGTGCAAATCCAAACAATTTTTTCGGAAAATATCGACCGACCGTAGGTAGTTAATTATACACATATATACATGTTTGCTATTCAAGCAGCATAATTAGACATAAAATTGGGCATATATTATTAAAAGTAAAAGTATACACGATTATCTCAATTTGATTGATTCGTAAATTACGGTTTTGTGGCAAAGTTGTTAAAGAGAGGTTGCATGTGAACTTTAATCGCAACCTTACCTCTTCGCGTGACCTCTAAAGTCTAAATCTACATTGAACAATTATGGGTTTATGTAAGTATAAATATATGTAGAGAAAGTAACAATTTTGCGCAATGGATGCGCTTGCACGGCAGATTATATGTATATTTGTACATCATCTATAATATACTATAAAGTGAATTTAGTAAATATGTATTTATTCATTTATTGTGCTATACGATAAATAATACACAAGTTCTCTGTAAATGTGTGCTTATATTGAAATGCGGATGTTTTTGCTACAAGCGCTTTCAATGCGGGTTTATAGAAACCTTTGTAAACTATGGATTGTGGTTTTGTGATCATTGGTGTGATCTGTGATCTTGATATTATTGTTTTTATTGGGCAGCAAGCTAATAAATCATCGCAAGCAAGGACACAATATTATGTAATCCACATTTTTGAAAAACATTATTATTATTATGGAATTGTATTAAACATTCGAATAGAAATAGAAATAATAAAAAACACATTAAAATTTGATATATCTGATTATTTTCTGAGAGAAACATAATATATTTCACACCATCAATCGCACATTACAATCCGATTGGTTCATGGCCATTATATTTACAATGAAGTTTTTTTGCGGATCTCTAGACTCCAACATTCTCCGCTAGTTCACGGACCATCACAAACTACATATATCGAATTTTCAGAAAAAAACTATTGTCCGAATAATTATTTAAAAAAACAACAATAGGTTTGTTTCTTATGACATTGTACTTAACTCATTCATACAAAAGTTACCCACAACTATTCAGTTGTATTAGGAATTAGACTTAATTGCAGGAGTTTTTAATATACGTACTTCAAGTCCACTCAAATAAACAATTAAAAACTAATTTGACCCAGTTTGTTTGTTGTGTTGTATTTTTACAAATTTTACCCAGAACAATTCGGAACTATCTACTTATTGATATAGTCTTTCCGACTGCTTCGGTTTTGTTAGTTGTCATGTACAAAACATCTGATATAAATGATCTCATTTCGATCAATAATATCTTCCTTGATCTGTTGCCAGTGTAGGAGGATGGCTGATTTTAATGAAAACATCTTTAAAGCTCCAGTACCAGTCAAGCATCTACGCAACTTTCTATTCATAAACTCTCTTTACTTCCATGTTTACCATACCATAGACTTTTTTTAACTTTTATCTCTTTCAAACGAATAGCGCAAGTACCTCCAGCTAGGCAGCGTTAGGGAAATTCTTCGACGAGTTCGATGATAAAATCATGCCTGATGTGCCAAGATGGAAGACGTTTTCATCCCGAGAATTTTCATTATTCCAATATGACGTAGGAATTCAAGTGACTTCAGTTTCCTGACTGTTTTTCTTTTTCCATGAGTATAGACAAGGGACTCACGTCCTCTCCCGTCTATGAGATATACACTGAAATATTTTTTTCCGGGAAAATATATCTCTGATTTTCTTTAAACTCATTTTGTTCGACAGAGAAAAGTTTACGAGTATTTTTGCATTTTTTTTTCATGCAACCTATCCACAAAACTCCCCCAAAGTCAAATTTGTTTTCCCTTCAAAAACAGAGTTGTGCCGTTGGGCTAAGTTCCAAAAATGCGAAATTTGGGCAAGTGTTTTAAATCAAATACATTCAGAGATTTATCTTTATCTTCAATGTCTCCTTCACGAGATAATTTTTTGCTGACGGTACACATGTGTTCCAATGGACCATAAAAGTAGTAAAAAATATAATAATTAAAATAAAATCAAATAAATATAAACAACGTTTATAAATGATTTCGGGTACTGGTTAGGCAAAGAGTTCCAATGCACATTTCACTGGTTTAACGTCATACGTGAAATTGTCAGTAATTCCTTTTCACTACGTAATTGCTACGGGTTTCAATTGATGATTTGATATAAATTTCAAAATGAAAATTTATAAAATTTTGAGGAGAGCATTTTTGCATTATTATTATTGGCAAAGTGCAAATTTTATAGTATCTCTTCGTGTCGTATCCGTTCAATTGGGACACTTTTTCCCATTTTAGCCGGGAAAGTGCGATTAAAAAAATTAAGAGTGTGTTTAACTAATTCGGTATCTGCACTTCTGCACTACAGCCGCCTAAAACTGTCACAATGGAAATGAGGGAGGCCAAGTTATTGGCGAATGTTAATTCCGATGTCAAGATAAATCTGCACCACTGCCGGGCAGCTATGAGTAACATCAGAGCTGTCATGGCTAGTGGTCAGATAGAAATGGCTCATATCCAATAGCCATGGCAGTGAAATGGAGAAATCAAGGGCCTTAAAATCCCCGGTTATTCATTTTTTTCCGCTCCCACCCAAAACAAGGTTAGAACGTGCGTGTTTGCTAAAAACAATCTCAACGCATTCTTTTTATCTAATCTTTGTTGTTGTCACATTTCAGCAATAAAAGTATCACACTTCCTCAACGGAGGAAGATAAGAAAGCATCAGTATATCTTGCATACGACTTCAAACTGGAACAACCGTCCGAGGAACTAGCAGCCTTGGTCAGCTATTGTGAGCAGTCCAACATGAAACTTCTTGTATCAGTAGATGCAAATACTCATATATTTTAGAGGTAAAGAACTTCTAAAATACTTATCAAGAACCAAACTAGTGGTTCTAAACGTAGGGAACGAACCTACTTTCGTAACAAAAGTAAGGAAAGAGGTCATTGACCTCACCATAGCTACAAGCCGACTTGCTAATTCTATTACAGATTGGCGTGTTTCGGCGGAAATTTCGATGTCTGATCACAGAATCATCTAATTCAACTTAAACTCAGAAATAATTACCAACTTAGCTGATCATAGAAATACGAGGAAATGTGACTGGGGTCTCTATCGGGAAACAGTTGATAATCATAATCACTGTTGATGATCTAAAGAGATTAGCCATCAATATAAGCTGTCCAATCAGAGAAACATGCTCTGAATATAAACCGCCATGGTGGAGTAATAGATTACACTCACTTAGACGGCCTCTAAGACGGCTAGAAAAGACAGTAAAATCACGCCCGAACGTTTTTTATGAAGAAATGCTTCAGCCAAAAAGACTAAGAACAGCTCTAAGAAACTCTTGGAAAACCTTTTGTGGAGAAGTATAGACGCTCTCAGCAACCTCTAGAATCACAAAGGCTTTTTCAATAGTTAAAGATGCCCTGTCCTGTTTCAAACCATACAAGGCTCCAGGACCGAATGGTATCTATCCAATAATGCTTCAAAAAATCAGTGAAACTCATCTGGATTTAATCTCCAAGATCTTCAAATCTAGTTTAGCACTGAGTTACATCCATAAAATGTGGCAACTTGCTAGAGTCGTCTTTATTCCTAAACCAGGAAAAGACAATTACAACTCAGCAAGCTCCTTCTGCCCAATTAGTCTTACAACGTTTGTACTCAAAACACTCGAAAGAATGTGTGACAGATATCTCAGAGATATTCCGCTACACGAAAAACCATTAAACAAGATGCAACACGCAAATTTAAATCAGTAGAAACAGCTCTTCACAATGCAGTAACGCGCATTGAAAAGTCTTTTCACTTTAAACAAAAAACTCTCTTAGTATTTCTAGACATAGAAATCGCTTAAACAAGCGGCCATTGAGTTCGGAATGGACGGTGTTCTATCTCATGTGGTCTCTTGTAATAGATTGACGGACTACTTAAAGTCCTAAATAGCTTAGGGTACTATACGATTGACTTTGCCGATGATATAGCAATCCTCATATCCTCATATCATTAATGAAATCATTAATGTTAATGTTATATCAAGCATTAAGAATTGTAGAAAAATGGTGTATTGACAACAAACTGTCTGTGAACCCTTCAAAAACAGCACTGGTTCTCTCCTCACATAAAAGAAAGTATGAACTTAGCAAATATCCAATACTTTTCAATGGAACACTAAAGCTCACAGCTGAGGTGAAATATTTAGGAGTTATCCTAGACAGGAAACTTCTTCTTCAAATCCATCAAAGCGTTCTGGCAGTGTCGCAGAGCTTTTGGTAAAACATGGGGTCTCTCTCCTAATGTAATCTACTGGATCTATACAGTAATGATTCGACCAATGTTAACATTTGGTTCAATAGTGTGGTGGCCTCCGGTAAAACTGAAGACAGTCACCGCACAATTTCAATAAGTCCAACGTCTTGCATGCATGTGCATAAGAGGAGGGGCCATGATCACAGCACCTACAGCCGCGCTAGATACTTTTCTAAATCTTACGCCCCTTCCTTTGTTTATAGAAGGCGAAGCTACTCTAACTGCATTACGCATGTTAGACAATAATGGATTAGTACTGGTACAATAACCGGTCATGCACTAACCCTTACAAAGTCGTCATTCATAGAAATAAATCTCTGTATGAAAACCGCTATACTCTTTTGAAAAATCTTTCAAGGTTATCATACCCAAAAGGGAAGAATGACAGAAAGAGAGCCACTTCACAAGAGGTGGATCTACTATCTTCACAGATGGCTCCAAATGGACTGCCAATCTGGTGCTGGAATCTTTTCAAGTAGAGAAAATATAAAGCTCCAAATACCACATGGAGACTTTGAAACAGTATTTAAAGCAGAGATACATGCAATTCTTTTAGGTGCACAAATCCTTCTTGAAAAACAAAAAACAAACTAAACTCTACGTTTCTTTTCTGACAGTTAATCAGCACTGAAAGCTATTGACACACACTTAACAAGATCGGGTCTGGTAAAAGAATGCCAGTCCACACTTGATCTTTTGGATCCCAGGCCATTCAGGCTTTTTGGGAAACGAAATTACCGATGAACTTAATCGGACCGGAACCTGCTTTAGGAATCTCCCATTCTTACAGGAGAACTACCATACAGACACACTTGAATAAACTTCATACATTGAAATGGAAGTCACTTGACACGTGTAGACAAGCTAAATCTATATTTAGTAAACCTAACAAAAATGACTCTCTTTTCTTAATTAACCCGGGCAAGCGTATGGTTAAAAAATTGGTAAATATACTAATTGTTGAAGACCCTGTACATTATTACACACAATACACATACGAGTACATACACACTCACACACACAATACATTATATACATAGTAAACACACATATACAATTACACTATCAAGATGTACCGTCACTAAGCACCGAGACATGTTGCTGAACGGTACTATACTGCAACACTTAATTTGTTATTGAATTCACTTTATATATTAGTTTTATAATAAATACATATTAGTAACCTAACGATTATTTTCATTACTCTGGATCACAACATATTATATATATTATATCACAACACTAATGGTCATTGTTTTAGAAACCACCTCCATAAAATCCGAGCTATATTTTATCTCGACAGCTAATTAGGTGACGAGAAGAATTATTGAGTTTAAAATGCCGGTAGGTTTAAATTTGCCTCTTTAACAAAATAAAAATATTTTATTTTATAATAAACTTTTTACGTTTCAGAGAATTACGCTAGAACAAAAATGTGTACCAATCAAAATAATGGAGAGCAAATATTTGTATACATATGGACGCCATCCCACTGTGCGTGTGAGGTGGAGAGTCAAAGAATCGGTTTTTGATGGAAACTTACGATACAAATATGTTATCTGCAATGGCTGTTTGCACATTATATTCAATATAAACAAGCAATGTTGTCAAACCGCAGACAGACAATTATAAATATTTCATAAAAAACTCAGAGACTCAGGTATTGTTTAATAAGCATAACAATTTTGGTTTGACGATCTTGTGAAATACCTAAAGCTCGAAAGAGTAAGAATGCCTGAAAATCAACTGAGGAATCTCGTCTTGTCCATATTAGTATTAATGCTCAAAATTGGTATTGATTTTAGGGCTCCACCGAGTGTAATTTAGAGTCTGGGCCTCCTCTGAAAAGCCTTTTATCAAGCTTTCTACAAAGGTTTTATGATATTTTTCGAGATTTATTAGATTTTGAATTATGACGCAATTATGATCGAACATCCATTTTATTGATCATGCGAGTTATATTCCCTAGTTATATTTTTCTTTTGTATATAACTTACGTACTGAAGACCACATTCCAGAGTATAACGATGCTTTGATTATAGGCGATTTCAATTAGAATTCTCTCCCACATCAAACTAAGCCACAATTACCCCTTAATCTAATATCGTCTATTCATTTCCAAGCATTGAATATACTTTGAATGTAACTACGGTTATGTCTCTTATAAAATACAACTTTTGCCTCAAAGACAATACAATGATTACGTAATTTATGTACTCTCTCTGAGTTCCTTCAATGCAATATTTTGGCAACATAGGAATAAATTTAAGGAAAAAACTCATGCTTTTGCATTTACCAATCTTCAAGTATAGAAAGTATGAAAAAAGCGGACCAAAATTGTTGCCATGAGGCAGAATAGCACACATTTTAAACAAATAAATGTGATAATACTCTACCTTCCCAAAAGCATAAATTAAAATAATTTATAAAAATATTTTTCTCATTATTTAATTTTAATGATCGTTTAATCTAATCTTAGAAAAAAGCATTTTACTATTTTTCATTGTAATCGCAAACGTAGTCGTTAAAAAAGCTTTCTATTAAGGATTTTTCGTTTGTGTACAGTATTTTGATTAAATCATTTTTTTAATAAAAAAAATATATATATTTATACAAATAAGCATAAGATACACCACACGCACCAGTTTCGAATATGTAACATATTATTTATATAGACGAACATAATATTTAAATCACTGTATAAAATTATGAAGATGAAAAGTACGAGTATGTGCTCAAGAACTATGCGGTGTAAAGCCATAAATGGATGTGCGACTGCGGAGCGCGTATTGTGTGTCCAAAGCCACACGCATAACTTATGTCGCGACAGTACAGACTACACACTGTACATATCATAATATAATACAGAGCGCGTAAATTTAAATATTCCTATAAGGAATACTTACTTACGTAAAGCAACTCAGTCACAATAAATAAAATGTGCGCAACCATCAATCTTTGTGGGCGAAGAAGTGTGCGCGTTTGTGTTTGTTTCCATAATTTTGGGAATGAAGATGCATACATACGTCGCAGTTGTTAAACTATGTATAATGTACCTTGTATATGTATCTACCTTTTTACATACTTTCAGATGTATATGCTCGGGAAGCATTGCGCTTTCCGCGTATGCGTCGGTGTTTGTTTGTTTTGATCTGCACCGATTGAATATAAATTTTTGTATGTATTGATATATTCTAACGGCCTTATATATTATAGAAAGGTTAATAAAATATAATACAGAACCGAAGGGAGACTATAAATCGCAGATAATATTTTTGAAATTGGAAAAGCTGTATCAATATAAAAAAATTTATTCCGAAAGCCGAATGTTAGGTACGGAGTTAACAGAATACTTTTTACTGAAAGCATATAAAAACAAAGATCAAATCATCAAGATAATATTAGGTAAGTTTAAAGTAAGTATCAGAATCCCAACATATTTAACTATCGAGCTAACTTGAGAGTGTATCCGCGATCAAATAAATAAAAAAAAAACGTGTTTCCTGATGTAATTCTCCTTCTTACTTCCTATCCAGAAAAATCCAAGATACAAAAAGTTGTCGACCACCTTTTTCCTAGCACTATATTTCTCCTCGGGTTGTTGACTGAAGTAGATGTAACCATGTACCATATCTGGTTTTATCTCGTAAAGATTTCGTGAAGATCGTACTGATGGTGGCAACATAAATGCTACACACTGCTTTCTCTAGGGTAACATTGTGCTTGAGGGTCTTGGCTTATCCTTAGTTTTAAAATATTCCGAGAATTTACCTCAATGAACGGTTGCGATATATCTTATCTATATATCTTTCTATGAAGCATGCTATTATATAATATAATATGCTACCTTGTAATCATCAAAAACCTCAATACTCCTTTGAAAAATCTTTTAAGGTTATCATACCCAAAAGGGCAGAATGAGAATCACTTCACGGGAAGTGGATCTACTATCTTCACCGATGTTTCCAGAATGGACGGCCAATCAGGTTCTGGAATCTTTTCGAGTAGAGAAAACATAACGCTTGAAAACTTTGCAACAGTATTTCATACAGAGATACATGCGAATCTTCTAGGTGCACAAATCCTTCTTGAAAGACAAATAAATAACAAAACTTTACATTTATTTTCTGACAGTTAAGCAGCACTAAAAGTTATTGACACACACTTAGCAAGATCGAGTCTGGTAAAAGAATGCCAGTCCACACTTCATCTTCTAGCCCTACAAAATTCAGTAGAGCTGTTCTGGATCCCAGGCTACTCAGGCTTTCCGGGAAACGAAATTGCCGATGAACTGGCACGAAAAGGGCCCGAAACATCTTTAATCGGACCGGAACCTGCTTTAAGAATCTTCCGTTCTTACAGAAGAACCATACTGAGTCATGTGTGTCTAAACTTCATACACTGAAATTGGAGTCACTAGATACGTGTAGACAAGGTAAATCTATATTTAGTAAGCCTAACAAAAGTGACTCTCATTTCTTAATTAACACTGGCAAGCGTAAGCTTAAAAAAATGGTAAATATACTAGTAGGTCATTGTTTTAGAAACAACCTCCACAAAATCCGAGCTATATATTCGCCATTATACAGAGGTTGTAACATGGGCAAGGAAACACTGGGACACTTTCAGTGCCCAATGCTCCAGAGGAACAGAACTGTGCACCTAGGCACACCTGTGGCTACTATCGATGTCATCAAGGAATCAAGCTTCAAGAGCATCACAGCTTTCGTTGAGAGCATAAAATGGTTATCGAAAGAACATCACAGACCTTCACACGAGGATCAATACTAAAATGAAGTTGCACAATTGGCCAAAATTATGGCCTTCGTTCCACGAAACTTTGTAGTTTTCGACTTCAAAATAAAATCTATCTATCTCTCTGTAATCAACAAATAAGTCTTATTTGATATTAAATATTTGGTCCTTATTAACTTTTAGTAGTTTTAATTTGCAGTTACTTAACTCTAATAATAAATGCGCATATTTTTGAGGTATCTGTATGCACTGAGATCTATTTTGCTATTTGTTATAATCGATATCGAATTATCAACGCGTGTATATATTTAAATAGATGGCATCAATGTCCCGTTATTCCTAATAAATAAAATTATATTAACTTGTGGAACCTACTGATTTAAAGTTCTGCTGAATCGAACCGGGACCTTCCATTCGCCAGCCAACGTGTTACCCCACTTGTCTACGGCGTCGGTGACTTTTATTTCTCGTGCTGAAGCTTTGTAATATACTTCTTCCACCATCGAATAGAACAAGACCTCCTCTGTTCGTCTTTGTCTTTTGTAGGAGCGTATTAATTAAAAACACCCGTAGAGTTCCGCTTTTCTAGTCTTGCCTATCACCATAAAGCCAGTACCTATATATATATATATATATATGCTATTTGTTTTATAATAAATAAATATTTGTTTTTATGGATTTGGTGGTTAACCATATTAGATTGTGTGTATAAAGTAACGTTCTAAGTAAGGACGGACGCATTACCAAATTAGGCCACAAAGAAGGTTTCTGCGAACAATTGATTTTCGTTACAAAAACAAAAGGTGTTTTTATGGTTTCGAAGGTCGACTATGCTGCGAGCATATTCATCCATGTTAACTTCAAAAATATTCCGACGAAACTCCAGCTGGATACTGCCTCGGATAAATCGATTACATCTAAAAACATGGGTACATTTGGCCAGCCCAACAGCAATTATGTCAACACACACAACACAGAACGCATCTGGCGACAATCTTGTTCTCATATCTCAGTTCCAGTGTACTCTTCAGTGCAACAAAACGTCACCACCAATAGTCGTTTAGCCGAATGAGCCGCTTAGGTAAATAGGCCGTTTAGGCACATGAAATGTTTCACCGAATGCTTTTAGTGGACGTTATGTAGATAAAACAAAAAAACAAATTCGCTGCGAATTTAGCGCACACCGCATAATTTAATTTTGCAATTCAAATTAATCAAAATCACCCTCCGCCAAATTTATTTCTGCACAGGCACAGGTAACAATTAAAATATTCTTACCAATTAATTTAAATGTGAACTGTAAATGTTACAAAATTGAACTCCAAGCTCGTTGAAAAAACTTTTCGAATGACGCTTAGGGAAAACAACCCTTCGGAATAGAGGGTCGTGGAATAGTACCCTATGGCCAAAACCTTTTGAATCACGCTAAGAAAAAACAACCCTTGGGAATGGCGGATAGTGGGTCGTGGAATAGTACCCTGCAAAGCTTCTGAATTTGATTTCCATATGGAGCCTGCTGTTCGTTTGTATAACATTTAAAGTGTATTTTATAGATACGTTTGTCATATGTCAAACAAACAATGATTCAATTTGTGCATCTCTGATATTTAATTTGTAATTAAAATATAAACATGAACTTCAAGGGTCCAATGGGAATATTTTTTTAGCAGTAGTAGTTAGGATGAAGCGAGGATGAAGGTCCTAAGACGAAAAGAAAAGCTTTACGTCCGTACTATCTTGACCGCGACCAGACTGGTGCTTTTACGGTGGTTTTTAAACCTGATCGAGATAACTAAATATGAATTACAGAATATAATAAAACGAACATATAAAAAACCCTAAAAAGTGCATTTCAGAAGATATAAACAGGGTCATTAATAATAATAGGCATTGATAGGATATAACAATTTCTGGGTTTCAACTTATAGTGAAGTTAGTCACCCGAAAATAAGAAGGCTTGAAATCAAACAATGATTTGGCAAGTATTGAAAAACTCATTTATTTATTGAAATTTTACATAAATTCTACAAAACAGTTTTGATAGTAAGACATAATTAATTGACGCAAAAGTTGCGATGTGAACAAAATATATTAAACGGATAAGTTAAAAAATATTGTAAAATTGTTCCTTAAAAAAAAATCCCAGTCCTCATTTAACAAAACATATAATTGACTTTTTTGTAGATATTCTTTTGTGCGTGTTCAATGCATCATTTCCAAGTTTTGAACGATGAGAACCAGCATCTTCTTGTAGTCTTTATTTAATTTTTATTCTGCTTGTAAAAAATATAATACCGCAATTTATCAATTTTATCACAAAAATAATTGAGATGATTAAGTGTGTGCTGTGTTTTTGGTTTTTGTTTCAGGAAATGTGAACTCTTCTTTTCTATAATAATAATAAAACACAAATAATTGGATTGTAGAGATACTTTCCAAAGTTTGTTGTTTAACGTGGAAGGTATATTATTATGTATTATATTTGACTATAACTGTAATTACATTTATATTATATTGTGTTAAATGTGTGCATCTAGAGTTCTATACAAAAAAAACTTTTTTTAAATCAGATATTTAATCAGACATAATTTAGGCAAGAGTGTAAACTAAATAAATTTATAAAATTAGGCATGTTGCGTAAATAATTGTGTGCTTTCTTTTGATAAATACAAAGAAAAATAGAAATAAAACAAAAATACCACAGAGAAATTAGAGCCAATACAATATCTAACATTAATTTACATATATTTTTTAAGATTTTTTTACTGTATTATGGTACTTTTGATATATTGATCTGTTAATACATAGAATATATATTTATTTTGCTAAATGTGCCTGTTCTAATACATAATAATAACAATATAATTTAAAAGGTGTACCGTTTGTATTTAGGCTACACCAATTGTTGTGACATTTGTAGGGTTAGCTCCAGTCAATTGCGTAGACTGGGCTGTTTCTTGAGCTGGAGCACTTTCATCGGATGGTTTTAGATACGGTGGTGGTGGCGTGACTCCCGGAAATACTGGGGGTACATCAGATGTTGAATCAATGTGGTTGGACGTAATCTCAGTTGGCTCAATTGGTGTGCTGGACATGGCTACCTGATATGATGGTGGTGGCTGTTGTTTCATACTTTGAGCGATAGCTTCCTCGTAACCCGGCAACAGTGTACTGTAGTCGCGCTCCTAATTTTAAATAAATAAAATTTTATCAGTATTATTCTTTAACATTTGTTAGGTCTCAAAAATGCCTTTCAATTTTTAAGATTAAATATTATCTTGTATCCAAATAAATAAATTAAAGTAACTATTATCTCATAACTAATTACATTAGAATTATACTAAAAGATTATATTCTTATATTCTTTATATTTAGTTCAAATTATTATTATTATTATAAAAAAAATTATTATGAATGATCTAACTTTATAACTATGTATATGGCTCCTTCTTTCTTATGGAACTAATGAAACCCTTAGGGGTGAGATGGCATCAGTTTTTTTAAACGGTAAGTGGAGGAGTGTGTAAAAGGTAAAAAAATGTTAATTTTAAAAAAAAAAAAAATAAAAAGGTTATTTTTTGTATTTGAGGGAGAAATAATAGAGTAAAACTAATCTGAGGGTTAATTATTAAATATAATGATTTTCCGAACACAGCCGTACTATATTAGAGCTCAAGAAAATTATATTTTGTTTAAAAATGTTTATGCCCTCTCACCCCAGTCTTTGTTCCTTTCTGGTTTTTTGTGGTTATTATTATGTTTTTAAATTTAACTTACCTGTCGCATTCCAACGTCCGGAATTATGTACGGTAACATTGATCGTAGATTATGTTGCCTCATAGCCAAGTACTTGTAGCAACGCCAAATAATTCCAACGGCATAAGCCTTGATCAACACAACCGCCACAAACACAAAAAGAACTATGACGCTGAGTGATTGTGGACTCAGCTTCAGAAGTTCGTCTCGCCATGGAAGGCGTTGAGTTTCATCAATGATGCGATGAACAGATCTCAAATAGCAAAGATAACCAGCGGCTGTAAGACTATCAAACAAATTCAATTATTTTTATTATTTAAATGAAAAATGAGAAGGTACTTACGTTGTTATGGCAAAATCAAACAATTGCAAGCAAAAGAATGGCAATATATGCGATGGCTTTCCCTTAACAGCACCATATATCATCATGGATGTAATAGCAATCATGCAGAGGCAAACTAGTCCACCCATATCAACGTTTTCTGAAAATAATAATATCAATAAAATATTGTTTCGTATGAAGGCATTAAACAGAACATACGATAGTTTAGGGAATGATCACGGTATGCGTCGATCTTGCTTAGCGGTGTTGGTAGAGCGGGTGCATCTTGATCAATAACTGAAGTATCAAAATCATATCCATTTTCCAATTCATGCATCATTTCGGGGTGTCGGATGATGACGGCCAACATGGCGAGGGCGGCAATGTTTAAAAACTACAGAGGATACCATATTTATTATTAGTTTGTATACGGAAGTCAAGCGATGTAGGTTTTTGCATAAATTCCAATAAAATAATATTTTTGTCAAAACCAAATAAACAACAAAGTAAAAGTGACGGTCTTTTAAGTATGTAAAATTAATGTATTTTTGATAGTATTGATAAAAGGCCACGTCAAGTGTTTAGCGAAATAAACAGTTGTTCGTCATAGTTTTGATTTTATTATTTATTGTTATTATTAACAAAGAGAATACAAATGTTTTACTTACAATATTTGTTATTGCTAATTATATATTTAGTATGCTTTCATAAAATATTTAAAATTTTAATTTTCAAACAATTATTTCTTTAAAATAATAGTATCTAATATATATTGTTTGTTTATTTTTCTATGAATCACCACCACATGAATCTTTAAAATTATCATGAATTAAAATAAACAACTTACCAGATGCCATAATCCAATAACTATTGTGGCTGTACGAACGTGCATGCCGAAGCAGCAGGTCCACTCTTTGTTTCTGGTTGGACCCATTTTGACACGGATCCTTAACATTTCACAACCTATAAATAAAAAAGTATAGAATTAAATAGGGATCTCCAGAAAACTACTTTTAAGGTCATCCATATTTCCTATTAGAAATGCGTCGTAATTTTCACTATATTTAACTTTATGCCACGATACAAATCGTTAGTTTTTGGGAATATTTAGCGTATATGAATAAATTAAATGTATACAGTTAGTTCACTTACCTAAGGTTGTATGGAATATTCTTGTTTTGATGTCACTTAATGCACAATGAATTTAATAGTTTGTATCTGTAAAATTTAATCAAAATACAAGACTTCACTTCAGCACGTCCATTTTAGTTTTATTATTTTTTCATATTTTATTTCAGTAGCACTTAAACTTTGATGCAAACATTTTCGATGACGTCAGAGCTTCTCAAACTTACGTTTTTTTATAGGTGCGTTCGTTTTATAAAATAATTATTTGAAATGTACGTTTGACGTTTCATTTTTAAACAATATTTAAGTTGTTTATATATTTAAAATGGATTATTACAATTACTGTTCCACGGGAAAAAAATGTAAGACATATTCTTATTTTTTAGACAAAAATAATAAGTGAAATTTGTTTTTACTATATATTATTTACAGAGATATCCCACAAGGGATTAAAGAAACCGAATTATGTCCTTTAAAGCTAGTGTGCAATTCCGCATACAGGAATCGGGTTCGGCCAACTAGTCAGTGCATATATTTTAATTTAATTTTATTTTATTTTGTAATTTTTTATGTCAAAAATTAAGCAAAAGTCGCGTGGGATACATTCACTCATTCAGATGCGCTTTTTTAATGAGGTGTCGCTTTTTTCGGCCAAATCCTCGCTGAAAACAGAAAAATATAAAGAAACTCATGTAGGCTCGTAAAAAATATTAAAAACAGTAAATAGAAAATAATAACAAAATATATATGGATATACAAATTTAGAATTCTTGGGCTAAACAAAGAAAAAAATATATTTTCTTAATTTGCTAATCGTAATGTAAATGAACATACAAATGTGGATATGATGAAACCACTTTTATATTGTGGTTTTTTTATTGTAAAAAATCTTTCGGGACATTTAGCTCGCCATTTGGTGATTCGCAAAATTGCAGGCCAACTCGAACAGCCTATTCCTGACTAGTTGGGAGATAGTGTTGCTACCGTGCCGCTTCCAAACAAGCCTACCCTCTGAGACCGAACATTGTTGGAAATGCAATGTTATCATAGTAGTTATTTTATATTAATTATATCAAATATATCAAACCGAGCTGTAATTATAAATAAAATAATTATAGAAAATTAGTACAAATAAAATATTACAACTACAAACATCTCCTGAATTTCAATAAAAATAACGTCGGTATTTTACTCAGACTTTGACATGCCGCATTACTTTGGATGCACCGAGGTGCGCTAACTGGGACTGGGCTGATATTGACTCTCTAAAATAGTTCATCCGCCACCGCACTATATTTCTTACCTAGTAATAACCAACACTCTCAAAATTCAGTTTGCGCACACAGATAATAATAATATCCAACCTAAGCTATTACTTCGTTGAATTCATAGATGGCGCTTCTGGTACAAAAACACAAAGTAAAGTATACTGTGTGTGTATTCTGTCATTCTGACATTAATCGCTTTTTACATCCGGTCTCTACCAGTATGATGTAAACTTGTTATCATTTTACCTCTGTTAATATAAGTTTTGATAAGTTTAAGTTTTATTAAACTTTCAATTAAACCTAAGAAAGATCAGTACACACGCACAATGGTTCTAACCAAGGAGTACAGGATTTGCATGCCGTTAACAGTAGACGAGGTATTAGGACAATTTTAATTGCTAATTATATTGATTAAAATCATGAGTTCGTATTGTGCTATTACATAAAAAATCATAAATGAAAACATGTTTTGTTTACAATATGTTGCCGTTTCAGTATCAAGTCGGTCAGTTGTACATGATTGCCCGGCACAGTCTGGAACAGTCAGGCGATGGAGAAGGTGTCGAAGTGGTTGAGAATAAGGAGTGCGAAGATCCGGTACATGGAAAAGGCCAATTCACAGAGAAAAGAATTCACTTATCAAGGTTGGAATTTCTGAAAATTATTGATATAGATTTCTAACCGACACAAATATATTAGATATCAGCTGTTAGATTCAATTAATTAATTACCAATTATTTTTTTAATGTAGCCGTCTCCCATACTGGATTCAGGCCGTATGCCCCAGGGTATTCTACGTGACTGAGAAGGCCTGGAACTACTATCCATTTACAATTACAGGTACACATTTTTTAAAATACTTAAAATATCAACTAATGTTTATTTGGTTTCTATAATTTACGGATCCGTTCAGAATACACTGTAAGTTAGGATAATGGCAGAATTTGCATACATATCATATTTAATTATATATTTTTTTCCTTCTAGTGTTCATTCGTTCCAAAACTTAACATATCGATTCAAACAAAGTATGAAAACAATAATGGATCAACTGAAAATGTAAGTTCCAACTTTAAAAATAAAGAAAATCAATCAATAAATTTAATTTTGCTTCGTATTTTTCGTAGTGTCTGGACATTCCAGCAGAAAAATTAGCGGATCGAACTGTGGACCATCTGGATATTGCGTTTGACGATTTGTCTAGTCAAAAACACTATAAAGAGGAAGAAGATCCAAAAGTATTCAAATCGGAGAAAACTGGTTAGCTTAATTGCTTAAATGACAAACTAAATAAATTTTAACATAATTAATTCATAGGTCGCGGTCCACTAGTAGAAGGATGGCGTGAAGATCAGCCGATTATGTGTTCATACAAACTTGTACATGCATCTTTTGAGGTGTGGGGTTTCCAAACTCGTGTTGAGGATTTCATTCAGCGTTGTATACGAGATGTTCTCTTGCTAGGTCATCGGCAAGCATTTGCATGGATTGACAGCTGGTACGAAATGTCCATTGAGGATGTACGAGCATATGAGCGTAAAGTGCAAGCTGAAACAAATGAGAAAGTTGGTGGTGGTTCAACAATTCCTCCGAGTGTTACGATCGAAAACGATGCTGGAATCAATGTTCTCGATGTAGCAGCGTCATAAAGTTGCTGTCCATAAGTTCGGAAATAATAAAAGTTTGTTTTTAAGTTTAAAATATTTGGTAGATTGTTCAGTTTTATGTGTAATAGTTTTTTGTTGACGTTATGGCTGCGAGATGAGATGTTCCCTGCGTTGAATAAACGACTATTACATATTATTAAATGTTCCATAATATGTAGAAAAATTGACCAGATTATTAATTTATTTGGATAATAAGAAATAAAATGCGATTTTTTATTGGTACCAAGTTCGACAATCAATTGTGTACCTTATTGAATGATAAAATTGCAGTTAAAATTGTATAGGAATCCTCTTTTACCAACAAAAGTTACATATTATTACTATGCCATAATTAATAAAATAATTTGGAAAATATATTTTAGGTATATACAATTATAGATAAATTTAAATTTTCTCAAACAATCTTGTTTAACTCTAATAAAATAAAGCATATATTATATACATTAAGAACGTATAGTCTTTTAAGATACTCCTCCTTGGAACAATGCCACCGTATTCATTGTCCATGTTTGAAAATAATAACTATTCAGGTCATTGTAATGTCCCGATATATGATATGTAGAGCTACACCCTTTTGATAGAGTTTTTTTTTCTATTATACTCACATGCCTGGCTGGCTAGGAAATTAATTTGCCTTGACCTAAGGGCAAATGCATACAACGCTTACATGTAACTGTTTGGTTTATTTTTTCTAACGTTATAATATTGAAATGTGTTTCAATGCTTGCACTTGATATGTATATGGACACAAGACACATGATCAAACATGATGGCGGCATTGTTACATAAAATAAACGGTATCGTGATGGCAATTAAAATATATGGCTGATCCAATATTTGTTTTGAAGATGATTTTGAAACGGTGTAAAATTCATTTGTCGCTGAATAATATTACAATAAGTGTTTAAATTAAAAAAGGCCGGAGAAACGTTGTCTCTCTTAGCTTTAGGCTTAGGCCATACTACTTTAAATTTATATTGTCTGTTTTCATTTTTTATTATCTACAGTACTACAAAACCAGACTATTATAAATAATTTTTTTGGCACACAACTATTTTTGGTCTGGGCCTCCTCTGAAAAACTTTTCCAGTTTAAATTTAATTTAATACGATAACTAAAGCTTATCAATCAAGCAGAAAGAAAAAAATTGAAACCAGCTGCACACGTATTAGTCTTAGTTTCAATCCTGACAAAACTGGACTATTACTTTTTACTAAAAAGAGAAAATGGTATATTTACTCGTCCATCATTCTATTATGTAACGCATCAGACCAATACAGACTCGAGAGCTTGAGACCTCACTTTCCAGTGAAAATGATATGATATGTGGGATTTAATTGTGATATAAAATTCTTTATTTTCTATGTTTTATAATAATTTCAACTATAGAATGAGATCGGTATGACGTCTTCTTCTCCTAGGGGGATGCTGGTCCAGCCACGATGCTGAGCCAAGAGAAAGGAATCCTTAGATATCTTAGTGATTGCACTGTAATATGATTTTAAGCACTACTGAATACTATATAAAAACTAAAGCATTATGGTTTCATTTAGTGAAACTACTGTTTACTATGTTATCGTGACATCGCGGGTATTGTATAGAGTTTGGAGTAAGGATAGGAAATGATATTTGACGTTTATAGTGAGGAGATGAGGAATTTGGATATCTCGTGATATGTTTCCATATTTACTTTTTGTAGTATTCTCAGTGTCATTTTATTTATTTAATATACACAACAATACTAATGAATAATATATATGTTAATGCATAATGGTAGATAGATAAGGATATACACAACAAAAAATACATAAAAACTAAGAACAATTGTTATAGCATATTTAAATACAATTAACATAAAGGTAGGGTCATGGGTCATGTGAATTTGAATTTACTCATCCAAAAAAACAGATCGATCACTCAAGATAGATATTATATTAATATATGGTTAATAGGTAAAAAAGCATTCAACCCAATTCAAGTCTACATACATGGAAATGTGATCTTATCTTCTTTATATAAAAATATATCTAAGTCAAGAATTAAATGCAACTGTTAGTTTACGCTTGTATGTATAAATTCCAGGTTTCAGGTTCCCGGACAGAGGTGACTTTCCACGTCTCGCAACCGTAGAAAAGGACCGATTTGACGTTGGAGTCGAATAGTCTCAGCGGGTTCGCCGTTGAGTTGATGGCCTGCACCCGTTCGCTTGTGCTAAGCCGCATTTCCTTCGTCTTCTTTGCGTTGATCCGAAGGCCGACTAGGCTTGCAGAAATCGCAAGATTCTGCAGC
>JANSTU010052228.1:0-20418 GCA_027564075.1 Bolitophila hybrida
ATATAATTTAGTACATAATAAATATATACATATAAATACTATATTAATCATAATATATGTACTTTACTTTAATTAAATATATTAAATAGTAATTGTTCCACTTAATAATATATTTTTAGGTATATTCTAATGATGGCCTTCCCGCAAATATTTGTACAGGATGTCTTGTTGAACTTCGTTCTACCAACGAGTTTCAACAAAAATGTGTTAATTCTGAAAATAAGTTACTCGAAATTAAACTACAAGATAATTGTGATTCAGAATATGATAGCGAGGAAAACACTCCACTTAAATCGTTGGTAAATTTAAACATAATTTTTAATATTTTTTTATATCTATATATGTTCTTATAGGCAAAGCCGGAACTAATCATTGTGAACGATAATTTAAAATATGAAGATAACATAGACGATATATACAATAATAGTGATTCAAAATTACTATTCCAGCAACATCGAATCCAAGCCAACGAAGGCATTGAAAAAAAATCTAATGCCAAACAAAACTTGGTAACGAAAGTTGAACCTAGCGAAACACCTGTTAAATTATGTTTTTCGGTAATTGAAACACCAGCTATTAAAAAAAACAGAGTTAGAAAACGTGACAAAAATTTAAAAATTCCAAAACAATGCACAGTATGTGGACTTATTGTGAAAAGACTTCGCGATCACATGCTACTTCATCCAGAAGCTCTAGAATACAAATGCATCCATTGTAGTAGAACTTATCTAACAAAAACAGGATTAGATAGACATGTCGAACAACAACACTCAGAACATAGGTAAGCTTATTATATGTATATATTTGATAGACATTCCGCAGACATTAAAACAGAATTAAAATGTTATCGCGGAGTGAACATATTTTTAACTCTACGTTTTTTAGTCTCATTAGCTACCCACACGCGATCGCCTATTTGACGATACAATGAGTGTTTGTGTGTATGTTTTTTTGTTGTGGCTATACATTATTACACATTATTTGAACAAAAGATTTTTTTAAATACTGAAATACGAAAAAATATTTTACGGATCGGTCGTAGCTACTTGGTGGTGAACTTTTGACATATTTCAACAAATCCATATCGGTGGTCGTACTATTCTTTTAAATATAACTATTTTATCCTCAAACGTGATACCATATTTTTGGCAGTTAGCAGATATAGCATTCGAGAGATTAGGTAATCTTTTTAGATACTTTTACGGTGTGTTGTTTGTACTTTTGTTAAGTGTTAAGCCTACATATCTAATGCATTTTGATCTAGGGATTACAACTGCTGAGTGTTGAATTCTTTGTTTTAATTTGTTTTTGGCACGAAATGGAAAAAATATCCCTTGTTATTTACTGAATTGATTTTATATTTATAGTGATGAGAGCCTTTTCATGTCTTCTTCATTAAGGTGTTAGTGCTCTAGATGTTATGTGTGGGGGTTTCATGCCATAGTTTAACGTCTGTAGGCAATATAAAATACAAAAAGTAACCCATAAAATGTAATATATCTATTTTCTTAAAATGCTGGAATTTATTCGAAAAAATAATTTGGCAAAGTTGGTTTTGGATGCAGATACGCTGTTTGGACAAATCTAAAGTCATAATTTTCGGTATCAGGTTTGATAGCGAAGTTGCAGCAATTGTTGGTTTGAGAACCACGGCAATAGTGAATCGATCGGTGAGTCTAAACTGAAGAATAAACTTAAAAAAATCTGTTTTACGTTAAAAGTTTTATTGTTTAATTGGTTTCAAAAATAAGGACATATAATCCCGTGAATTCGGAGTAAGAGACTGATTTTCGTTACTGTAGAAATCTATCTACTACTCAGATATGTATTCGGACAAGCTCAATTTCGATAGTGTGTTTTAATTAAAATGTACATTTAGTCACTTTTATATTCGAGCACACGCAAAAATATTAAAAATATACTTTTAAATCAATGTTTAAAAAAATATTTCACGTTTCTATGAATTTCATTGCAATAAAATAGTTGAAAATTATTCAAATTAAATTAATAAATTAACAGTTCCTATTGTTTTAGGTATATCATCAATGATTGTCTAAAGAGCATCTCAAATAGTAATAAAAACACTAATTTATGGAAAGCCAATATCAGGAAAAGGCTTCGACAATCGGGTATGTCATATGTATCAACAACAGGAATGGATAGGCGTGAACGAAATGTCAAGAAAGCCTGTTCGAGTAAATGTCGTTACCGTTGCACATTTAATTTTGACGAAAACGAAAGAAATGAAATTCACTCTGAGTTTTGGAGTTTATCGGACACGGAAAAGAATTCATTTTACGCAAAATACGCGATTCGCTCTATTCCATCAAGAAAACGTACCAAGGCAGAAATATCAAGAAAATCGTTTACTTTCAAGTATTTTTTTGCATCTGACAATGAAAATAGTATGCAAGTGTGCACGACGTTTTTCTTCAATACATTGGATATATGTCGCGGTCGGGTGTATTATTACTTTAACATGATTCATAATTTTGAAACCAATTCACCTAAGAAAGATCACAGGGTAAAAAGTGTTAAGCCAGAAAAAACATAAATGGAAACCAATGTTGTGACTTGTGAATACTCTAAAGTTTTAATTGGTTCATAAGAGTGAAACATTAAAAAAATATTATATATTACATTTGTTTTGAATTTTCAATTGTAAATTTATTATTACTATTTTTATTTATAATAAAATGCCGTAAAAACATTTTATTTGTTTTAATCTCATTTATTTTGATGAACAAATAAATTCTTTTAATAAACATTATTGGAAATCAATCAATGTTATAATGTAATTTAATAATATTTTTTAGTCGTTTCAGTATATTCTTCCACTATCAAAAACAAAGAGTTTTAAAACGATCGAAAAACCACCAGCATCAGTTTTATAAATTATATTATTAAACGTTGTTTCTTTATTTCATATTAACTTCATCTGGAAACCCACTATACTAATTGTTAATTAGAACAAACCTTTTTTGTGGAATCGTATGTTGGACATCATCCTCTCAAATAGTGACTACATACATACATTTATTTTATTATAATAATATAAATACCATGTGTAATACAAAAATTAGAAAATGAGGCATCAGCTTATGATTATGAGACTTTATATTATCTATGATTAACATAGGACCTTATATGTAGTACCAAAATGTTTTTCTAATGTGGTACTTTGGTCTTTGGTCAGAATAAGAGTGAATGTTCGCGGTATGTAGGTCCAAATTTTGAGGTTTGTAAGACTAAAAACATGTAATAAAGTCGGTAGAAGGTAGAGCTTTAATTCATGTACCGGCAACCCAATTTATCTCCCTCTCTTCGTTTATAGCTCCCTTTCTTTTTACCAATATCCACTCAACTTCTAAGAAAGCTGCGTGAATTTTGTATTTACTCTATCTATATCATTCTCGGATCTCACAAGATAATTACATGTAAACAATTAAAACATAATTAAACATTCATCAAAACCAACTAAACTGCAAAATTAATTGTTTTAATTTTAATATAAAGATTCATATATCATATTCATATATATTCATATTCATATATTCATATATTACATAATTATTTATTTTCATTAAATATGTATAAAATTTTGTATTTCTTCACCTGCAGCGTTGCCATGCCAATTGTTAGTTCTATTGACAAACGTACCATAGAAAAACGTAAAAAGGATCGTGGAGAAGGTTACATTTCAAAAAGAGGTATCGCCCGTCCGGAAAAAAGCATTAAAGGATCCTGCGGAATAAGCTGTCGTTCACAATGCTCTAAAAAGATTTCACAGGCACAACAGGAAAGAATTTTCCGAGAGTATTATGAACTTGCTGATAATCAAAGGCAATGGGAATATATTGCAAAAAGGATATGTCGGCAAGCTCCTAAATACAATAATCGTAGAAAGAAAACCAACAGACAACTAAATGTTGCTTATAACTTTATTTTGGAGAACGATAGCAAAGTCAGAGTTTGCAAATCTTTTTTTCTTAATACTTTAAACGTTAGTGATTCTGTACCTAGAACAGCTATGCAAAAATGTGATAAAAACGGAGTATTGATTGAAAGAGACTTACGAGGAGTAATATCAACAAAATAAATTATAAGCTGTTCATTATTTTAAAATGATTTTGTTACAATTTTTACATTTAAATTTTAAACGAATAATATAATGCATGCCAAAAATGTATTAAGTTTATAATATATAAATAAATAGAGATTTAAAATAAAAAATTTTTTTTTTGTTATTTTGTTGGTTTTTAAAAATGTTAGAACATTTCTTCATGCATGAATTTCATGAATACAATAAATTATATTTTTTCATTATTGTTAATAATATTTGTGAATAATTGTATTGTTGAGAGTACTGTATAGTATAAGATCGCATACAACGATTTTTGTTTAGATAAATTTATTATCAGAAATCTACCTTGCTTTATATTTGGAATCGTGAATTGCCATCATACACTTTTTTACACAAAGTGCGTGTGTATATGTTAATAGATGGCAGAAATAGGCTTTTTTATAGAAAGAGGAACCTTCTGATATAAAGTGCAAATTTTATAAAAACAATTCGGTCTGCCGGGAATCCTAACCGCCAGCCAACGCTGGGGTTGTTAATTTGGACCCAATCAATAATTAAATTTGTAGCTTCTAATAATAATTTTAGTGATTACAAATTAACGAAATTACAATAATGATATTTTTATTAATATACACAAATTACAATGAAGACTATATATACATCGGCAGTCTCTACATCATTATCAAATTTTAATCCCTCATACACTGATATTTAGATTTACAAAAAACATATTATTCTTAATTGGCACAATAAGAACTTTAGCTAAGCTCAAAACCGGATTCACTTTGAATAGCATATAGTAGTTTTTCCTTTAAAACATCAGCTGTGCTAAACGCAGGTAACTTCAATAAATTCATGCAAGTGCTTGCTGATGGCAATCGATCAGTGTCACCAGCATTCTGTATGCAAAAAGGTGGATCCAAATCCTGAATTAAAATTATATTGTGTTTTTTTTTGCTTATTTAAAAAAAATATATAAATTAAATACCTTGAAGCCAAGTAATGGTGGTCGCGAACAGGATGTAACAAATTTAAGTAGCTGGCGCTTTTCAATATCACCGAAGTGTATAAGAACGTCCCAGAAAATTTTAATTGTCAAATGTTCTGGATTGAAGTCACCACCATACCTGGTGTGTTGCTTTAAGTCTTCGATATCGACGGGTATCTCAGCACCAGAAATCAATACTTGAAATTCTTTATTACTAAACATGTATAGCCATTCGATGGTAATTACATCTGCAAGACCACTACGAAATGCATCACATTGTTTACGAATTTGACGATTCAACTTGTAGTCGGCCATTCTTCCAATGTATTCGATGAGATTAGAATTGTTGACTATTATATTTGCGCCATCCGCTTTAAGTTCATCGATTTTTGTTTCGCCTAATTCATTTGAAACCACTGTAAAGTCTAGACCAAGATCGGAAACGTCACCCTCGTATGCTTTCAATGATAATAAATTCCGATGTAAAACTGGATCCAAAGAGGCCAATTGATGAACATCTACATTTGAATGTTTGCCAGCCAACTTGGACAAAAAGAACTCAGCTAATGGAAGTTCAACAAGAAGATTCTCGTATAGCGCTTTTCCGAGCATTCGTCCAATAAATGTGTAGTGTTTTTCATAATTATCAACAATTTTACCAACACTTGGATTTGGATAGAGTTTGTTGTCAGTTGTAATCCTAAATATTAGGAAGAAAGGAAAAGTATATAAATTATTATAAGGTTTTAAACATAATATAATTACATGAAAAATCCACGATTCGGATCAAATGCCGTTTTTATAAGTTCTGATAAAAATTCTCGGAAAACGCCACCACCGTCTATTCCTACTTCATCTAGTCCAATGTTATTAATCATCTGTATACGAAAACGATGCCGAAGTCCTGATTCTAAAAAGACATTATTACATTACATTATTTATTGATAAGTTAATATTATTCAATTAAAACCATTTTCTTTTCGAAGTTTATCAAATGCATCTTCGTAAATATGAGATCGACGAACAATAAGTTGTATTGATGGCCCTTGCAAGAATCCTTGAAGACTTCCTTGTGCTCTATTTAACAGAAAAAAATTTATTGTATATACATAAATAAATAATAATAATAATAATAATAATAAAGTGGTTATACTTTAATTTGTCAGCAGATAAAAGACCTTGTAATATTCCAACTCTCGAATAAAATGGAACAACGAAAGGAATTTCCCTGAGAATAGCAATAGATCGAATTTGTTTGGTCGATGGTGGTCCTCCGCTATCTAACCAAATAATGAATCTTATATTTCCGAATGTATTTAATATAAACAAAATAATAACCAATATCTTCTTTTGTAAAATCTTTAATAGGTTGGAATGGTCTAGGACCTCGTCGACCACGAATGAAATGTAGATCTGCTGGCTTGTCCAATGGCAGATTCAGTGTTTCAATTGTCCAATGATTTTCGGGACAGAATCCACGGCGTAAATCACGTGTATGTAACTGCCTCAGCAAAGAAACGCACTCCTGATAAAATATTGATTATTAAATGAAAGTAGACATCGAAATATACAGAGTAAAACTTCCCTATTTTGAGCCGAATTGATTTTTTAAATTATTCAATAAATAATACTTTTTTATTTCTTATTATATAGCGAGAATTTAAAAAAACTCACCATAAAAAATAATAAAATAAATGTTTTAATAATGGAATAATTATAAACTGGAATTTTAAGTTTAATCTATATCCTATATCTATAAAAATACCTTAAACAGGTTGGGCCACATGGTCTTATTGAATTCATTTTCTGCGTCCGAATTATTTACTTTCAATACATTTCTATAGTGTTCGTAACTATATCGAGTTTCCGGAAATGCTAAATCAATTAATCTCATTGAAATGTCTTTGAGAACAGTGCTGACATGAATGATCTCTAACAGGGTAAATGGCATTATTTTACTAACTGCTCCAGGCAGCACATCTTCTTGACAAAACTCTCCATCATGCAATGTTGAAATAAGTAGTCCAAATAAAGTGCAAAATGTAGCAAGAACGGGAATAACATTGTTGGTATCGAGTTGAGCTGAATAAAAATGTAATCATATAAAGAAAGGTAATTAAATAATCTTATATAAATTATACTTACGAATGTAATTTCCCTTAAACAATATATTTATCGGCGAAGTAAACTCTAGCTGATTCGAATTTGATATTAGCAGAAACCATAAACTCCGAATAAACTTTGGCTTGAATGCGAACATATGCAAGAAACTATAATAATAATAAATAATTAATACTATGTTTTGCATAAAAATGATATGTTATACTTATACTCTCGACTAGCCATGCTACTAGCATGATACATCATTAGATGGTGGCATATTTTGCAAACACAGCGCAATATTTCCGGAGAGTACATAAACAGATGTTCGATATTCTCTACTATCAGACGAGCACGTGATGGTTCGTTAAGTAGTTCAAGAACTTCCAATAGAGCTTCAATTTCAGCTTGGGAACATATGACAACGTCATTTTTATCGTCTTGATCAGATTCGCTTGAATCCTCATGTTTTTTTTTCATTTTTGATAGTTTTCGCGGGAGACGATTTAAACTTTGTGCCATTGAAGCAATGACTTTTATGTAATGACCAATCCATTCTTGATCATTTAATTTGTTTAAATTGTGTTTGTCAAGATGAAGAAAAGCATTCAAAAGAAAACTAGAATTGGTAATAGAATTAGGTGGGAACATTTCCATATATTTTAAGAAATGTATATACGGAAAGTATGTACAACACTGAAGTCTTGGGATTACAAAAAACTTTATAGAATCTGAATATTCTGGGACAAGAATATATCTGGTAAATGAATGCAGAATCAATTGAGAACACCCAGTACATGAATTTACTAATTTCAATGGCTGTATAATCATTTGAAATAGTGTTTCTGATATTTCGTTGGGTGATGAATAAACAGGTGCGTAAAGCGGAGGAATTTTCTCGTCAATCAACTGACGTACAAGTTGAAAATAGTCATGATTGACTAAGTAACTGTATACATTTTCAAGAAATAATCGGACGGATAAAGGATCATTTATAAAATTATTTAAGTGCTCTTCCGACGTATAGGTTTCAAGCATACGAAATGGAATTGCCTAAAAAATAATTATAACATTATATTTATTTTTACTATTTCATCAATCACTCACTTGGGACAAATTTTGATTGCAGATTTGTTGAATGCAAAGGAATAATAATTTCTTTATGCGGTACTGCCAAACTGTGCCATTTCTCAAGATTACACTAGGACTTTGCAAGAGGTATTGACATACAAATATCTATAAAAAAAGGAATTAAGTACAATGGATAAGTCTACCTAGTTTAATCTTACCAATCTTTCTCCATCGCTTCGATTTTTCTTATGATAGAAAAAAAGCATTCTTTGAAGAAAAAATTCCAAACTATCGAAATTCACTCCATTTGATTTAGTTTGGTCAAATCTTATTCTTTCTATAGTTTTGATGCGTTGACGTACAATGAAACTTCTGGCATACGATTGAATAACTTTTGCTCCATTGTTCTGTTTTAGCAATTCAGCTCGTTTCTTGCGTTCTTCCTGTGCCTTTTTAATCAGGGTGTCGCGGTCACAATTATGAGATGCTCCTCCCAAATTTTGAGTAGGAGTACGTTTATATGCACCATCAAAACTAAACATTGTTGGCTTTGTAAACTTGCTGTCACTTGATCAAGATAACATATGAAATCATCCAAACAAATTATGTTTTACAATTCAACTATTTTAATGAAGTTCTTTTAGACACACTTTCCATTTACAATAATGATAGTAATGTGATATTTGGCCATATATTATAATCAAAAATGTATTTTTTTGTAATATTTTTTTATTCTACTTTTATATTTATAAATATAGCGTACAAAATGTACTGTCATGTCATTCTATGTTTCTATAAACTGAAAGAGAAGAGAGAAGAGAGCCAGAGCGTACTTACACTTAAAAATCATTTGGATAAAACCAAATAAACTATATATTCTCATATTTTCAAGATATTTGTAATATAAATATGTTATGAAAGTGCACACTCTATTGGAAAAAATGGAAGTTATGATTGAATTTTTTGCAAAGTAATGGCGAAATCCAACAAGTTTGACGACATCTGATGGATTTTTAACATGGTGTTTTACATTTCATCAGTAATTACCATTACACATTTAAACAACTATGACATAGGTATTTAGTATTATTTAATAATTTTGAAGCATTTTAAGTAAAAAGTATGCGTTTTAGCAAAATTAACTGCGTAAGAGATTCTAATACCCCAATAGAACATTCTCCAAAAAAATTAGCTTCAAAGCTGCTTAAACCGGCTTCTGACATACAATGCGAAGCTGCCTTTTTCGCTTATTTCCTATGATTTTTTAGGGAAATAGCCGTATTGGATCTAGTTTGGTTGGGTAGCAAATTACAGCTGTCAGTATTTTTTTTTGTATATTTAGGGTAATGTAGAGAAATCTACTATACTTTTTAAATTTGAGCGGGAGATATGGATGAAATTTTTATAAAAACAGATTTATATACTGATTTTTATGAAATTTTATGAAATATTTATTTGATGTAGGCACATTTTACACAATTAAATTAATAATATAGTTATTTATGTACCATAAAAGTGATGTGTGTGTCAATATTCCATTCGCAAACATGGAGAGGCCGGGTCCATCCAATGACACCCTAAAATCCACAGCAATCGTGAAACTGTCCCAGTGAAATTACCCAATTATCGCATAAAGAGTCTTGCAAATAAATTGCGATATTCTGCAAAATAAAATACATTTTTAAAATCATTTACAAGTTCCTAGAAGTTCAAATTAAAAAAAGACGTACCATTCATTCTAAACCTTATTCCGATCGTCGTCATTGCGTAACACATTGTCCATTAAAATAATTTACAAGTTCCTAGAAGTTCAATTTAAAAAAAACGTACCATTCACCCTAAACCTTATTCCGGACATCGGCATTGCGCAACACACTGTCAATTGATCTGCATTAAAGAATATTATAATAAACGAGAGTTATTTCAGTGGCGACGAGGATAACGGGTTATTTCGTGAAGAAGTACGCGTGAAGTGTTTACAAGAAGTACAAATCGTGAAGATTGTACAAAAAAGTCAAAATACTTGGGTTATCCAGTATTTTGTGAACCAATTGTGAAAATTGTGTTTTATAGTGATAATCGTGAAGAATAAGTGATCAGTGTATCGAGTGCACGAGTGTACTAAACATTGTATTTGTTGTTTTAGAAAAAAACTCTGAAAATGGCACATGGCCGAAAATAGAGAAGGATTTGGAGAATCAGCTACCAATATTCTCTGGTAGCATAGAAGTGTTTCAGTTAGAAGACAATTTCGAGATATATTTGGAGCGTTTTAAAATTTTACTTTCTCTAAACAATATAGATAAAGATAAAGAGCAAGTGTATACCTTTTATACGTAAATATTTAAGGTTCTCAAAAATCTAAGCGCCATTATCAATAACGGAGCTAACATTATCTGCGAGACGGGCACTACGCGGAAATTCACCAAGAAGAGGCCAATATCGCGCAGTAAATCAAGTCAACGAGGGAAATACGCAGAGTGTTGATCAAAGCTCCGAGCGAGATCGAGAATACTTACAGCTCGGAAGCATCAACAGTTTTCAAGTGAGGAATCAACCGATGCTGATGAATCTGGAGGTGGAAGATAATTCTGTCGAGTTCGAGGTCCACACCGGTTCGTGTGTAACACTGTGGAGCGATGGTGAGTTTGTATCAATTTTTAATCAGTGCATAATAAATTGTGAAAATTTGTCAGTAGTTACAGGGCAAACGGTAAAAGTTGTTGATATAGCATTTGTTAATGTTAAAAATTGAGAAAAATCATTAAATTTAGAAATGATTTTGATCAAGAGCGAAAAGAAATTTACACCACTTCTCGGAAGAAATTGGATAGATAAATTAATACCTACTTGGCGTAATTCATAAAACATTTAGGAACAAGATTAAAAATAAATACAAAAATGTTTTCTCAGAAGATTTTACAGAACCGATTAAACATTTTGAAATAGATATTTCGGTTGTACCTGGTACGGCCTCAATTTTTAGATTTTTAAATTCGCGATAAATTTGAGAAACAACTTGAAATGTGAATGTGTATGTGCGTTTGGAATAATAAGTTCGATAAAGCATTCTCAATGGGCATTTCCGTCCGTATTAGTAGTAAAAAAGGATGGCTCAAAAAGAATATTGTAAGTCATTATCCCATAAGTATATATAGATGACATATTTGCTCAATTAGCGGGTTGTAAGATATTTGCCGTGTTGAATTTATCGTAGACTCCCAGGGTTGTAGCTGATGTTAAAACGGTGATTATTATTATTATTATTATTATTTCAAAACCTATATGTGGTGAGCGCTTCAAGATTTTCGAGATTTTGAAATTCGAGATTTTTTTCGATATTTCGGACCCAACCCTTAAAACACGATCTTCTCATGAAAAATATTTGTATAAAATGCTTTTAGATAGTTAAGGTATCTAATCTAGGGTCATAAAAATAAATGATCCCTAGGATCTTAAAAAAATTTTGAACCTAGGGTCATAAAAATAAATGATCCCTAGGGTCTTAAAAATTTGTTTGAACCTAAGGTAAAAAAAATATTGATCCCTTAGGGTCTTAAAATGTTTTTTGAACCTAGGGTCATAAAAATAAATGATCCCAAGGGTCATAAAAAAATTTATGAACCTAGGGTCATAAAAATAAATGATCCAAAGGGTCTTAAAAATTTTTTTTAATCTAAAGTCATAAAAATTTATGATCCCTAGGGTCTTAAACATTTTTTTGAACCTAGGGTCAAAAAAATTATGATCTTTAGGGTCTAAAATGTTTTTTGAACCTTGGGTCATAAAAATAAATGATCCCTAGGGTCTTAAAATTTGTTTTGAACCTATGGTCATAAAAATAAATGATCCCTAGTTTCTTAAAAATGTTTTTGAACCTAGGGTCATAAAAATGAACAATCCCTAGGGTCTTAAAACAAATTTTGAACCTAGGGTCAAAAAAATTATCCCTAGGGTCTTAAAATGTTTTTTGAACCTAGGGTCATAAAAATAAATGATCCCTAGGGTCTTAAAATTTTTTTTTGAACTTAGGGTCTTAAAAATAAATGATCCCTAGGGTCTTAAAAAATTTTTTGAACCTAGGGTGATAAAATATATGATCCCTAGGGTCTTAATTTTTTTTTTGAATCTAGGGTCATAAAAATATATGATCCCTAGGGTCTTAAAAATTTTTTTGAACCTAGGGTCATAAAAATAAATGAACCCTAGGGTCTTAAATTTTTTTTTAATCTAAGGGCATAAAAATAAAAAAAACAATCTAGGGTCATAAAAATAAATGATTCCTAGGGTCTTAAATTTTTTTTTGAACCTAGGGTCATAAAAATAAATGATCCCTAGGGTCTTAAAAATGTTTTTGAACCTAGGGTCATAAAAATAAATGATCCCTAGGGTCTTAAAAATGTTTTTGAACATAGGGTCATAAAAATAAATGATCCCTAGGGTCTTAAATTTTTTTTTGAATCTAGGGTCATAAAGATAAATGATCCCTAGGGTCTTAAATTTTTTTTTGAACCTAGGGTCATAAAAATAAATGATCCCTAGGGTCTTTAATTTTTTTTTGAACCTAGGGTCATAAAAATAAATGATCCCTAGGGTCTTACATTTGTTTTTAACCTAAAGTCATAAAAATTTATGATCCCAAGGGATTACATTTTTTTTTAAACTAGCGTCTTAAAAATAAATGATCCCTAGGGTCTTAAAAATGATTTTGAACCTAGGGTCATAAAAATAAATGATCCCTAGGGTCTTTAATTTTTTTTTGAATCTAGGGTCATAAAAATAAATGATCCCTATGGTCTTAAAATTTTTTTGAACCTAGGGTCATAAAAATAAATGATCCCTAGGGTCTTAAATTTTTTTTTGAATCTAGGGTCATAAAAATAAATGATCCCTAGGGTCTAAAAAAATTTTTGAACCTAGGGTCATAAAAATAAATGATCCCTAGGGTCTTAAATTTTTTTTTGAACCTAGGGTCATAAAAATAAATGATCCCTAAGGTCTTAAAAAATGTTTTTGAACCTAGGGTCATAAAAATAAATGATCCCTAGGGTCTTAAATTTTTTTTTGAACCTAGGGTCTTAAAAAAAAGTTATCTCTAGGGTCTTCAAACTTTTTTGAACCTAGGGTCATAAAAATTATTGATCCCTAGGGTCTAAAAATGTTTTTTGAACCTAGGGTCATAAAAATAAATTATCCCTATGGTCTTAAAATGTTTTTTGAACCTAGGGTTATAAAAATAAATGATCCCTATGGTCTTTAAATTTTTTTTTGAACCTAGGGTTATAAAAATAAATGATCCCTAGGGTCTTAAAAATTTTTTTGAACCTAGGGTCATAAAAATTAATGATGCCTAGGGTCTTAAAGTTTTTTTTGAACCTAGGGTCATAAAAATTAATGATCCCTAGGGTCTAAAATTTTTTTTTTTACTGTATATATTTTAATAAATAAATCATTTTTTATACGAGTATGGGTTTTTTTATAAATTGTCTAAATTGAAAATTTTTTTTGGGAAAAAGTTCTTAAATGTAAAAAAATTGTTAGTATACCATAAAAAAATATAGAACTAAATCAGGCTTACATCATAATTTGAACCGGTGAAATTTAGCGTATTCAGATAGAAACTAAAACAGAACTAATTCTCGGTTTGTGGGGGCTATGGTAACACACCTCGCCTGAGCTACGCTTGCACAGCAAATAGTTTTATTTTTTTTATATTAATAACATATTTTGTATATTGGTGTATTTTCACTTTCATTTGGAGATAAAATATTCGATTCTGAAGATAAACTATCATGAAGATAGCCTATTCGTCAAATAAACTATTCGATTTTCAAGATAAACTTTTCGATTCTCAAAATAAACTATATTGACGTGTCAAATGGTGCATTTTTCAAAATTGTTTTTTGAAATAAAATATTTTTATCTATTTTCAACATCATCTATTTTAAAATATTTTGATTGATTTTTTTTTCTATTTTATTTTGATTTTTTGATGTGTTTTAGTGAAAATAAAATGGAAAATGATCAGGTTGAAAAAAAAAATTGCTAATGTTATTTTTTTTCCTATCGCTGCAGAAAATCTTTACTCCTAAACTTGCAAGAAATTTGAATAAGTACAGGAAATTGGTCAATAAAAAACACAACATATTTATGATTTATACAAATTTATTGTATCGCCTTCAAAGTAGGCGCCAAAATTTTTAAATGCAATGCCACAATCCTTAAAAACAAACTATTTTAGTTACAGTTCTAAATAAATAAACTACATTTTCACTATATGAAACATATACTATTTTTTATTTTATAACATTTACAGAACATTTTTGAATTCTCTTTCTGCTCAACTACCAGCCATCGCTCTATTGGATTTTATCTCTAAATGCATGGATTTCATGAGCTCGGTCTGGTTCTGAATGTAGTCCAACATTTGTTCTATCTGCATCGAAACCAAATCGGAGTGCTCCTCCAAAAAGTCCAACAAAGTGTTCATTTGTTTTGATTTTATTTGACCTAAGGTTATGAATGTAAATAAACTTTAAAGTAATAATTTGTTTGTTAACTAAATGACCATATCTCTGGTGTTAGGTATCGTATCGCAACGCAAGAGATGGCGTTAAGAAGGTGATTTTTTCGCGTTTTTTTTTGTCTGGTTGGGTTAGGAATTTAAATAAAAAATAAATATGATTTTTTTTATTTAAATAAATAATTTGGAGGAAGGATGAAGAGCCAATTAATAGTAGAGCTTCTTCATACGAACTGCTCCGAAGTTACATCGAAAAATGTGTCAAATCGAATCGACAAAATGCGTTTATTTTATGCATTTTGCCCTATATCTTCGGAACGACTGAACCGACTTCCTTCATTTATACATCAAAATACTCATGGGACAAAGGACAAAGGAATAGAATGTGGTTATTCAAGTATGTAAAAAACATCGAAGTACATAGGTATTTCAAAAAACTCTTGTAAATGTTCAAAAGAAATCTTTTGTGTAAATGGAAGTTCAAACAGATCACATTATTAGATCGATCATATCGAGATAGTTAATACAGCTAAAATTGATGGCAGCCTTTTTATAAATTCTAACCTTCGACAGATCAGATAGTCGTCAAAGAGCATTGATAATATAAAATTGTCTGAATGTGCTATAGAACGAATTATTTGAAATGACATTGTTAACAATGTTGCGCACATTTTCCTCCAAATATAGAGTCCAAACAAAAAAATACGTTTGCAAAGCAGCGCAGCACCGTATATGACAGAGCTGTAATATCTGGCAAATAACATAACATACACCGGCACGTATACATCATGGGAAGGTGAATTCGTTTCGTTTCACATTCAATATATGGACTTCAAATTATGATTTGAAATTTTAATTATTCTTTATAGATGTTGTAAATAAATAAAATACACTTTATTTTAAGTTAAAAAAAATAATTCCTTTATTTAAAATCAAGAGAAATAATTTAGCCAATTTACTTTACAACGCAGACACCAATTGTTGAATTGTATCTTGTTTCTAGCATAGGAACTAACGTACTTATTTCAATCATAAATACCAAAGTGTAAAAGTACATATGTTATTATTAATGAAGGTAACTTACAATAAAAAATTAGCAAACTACACTCATGTGTAATTGTATATGGTAATGTTATTAATTACATTACAATTTTCTCTTGTTGTAAATATATCAACAGCACATATCCGGTACGCTTACTTAAGTCCAGGAGCTGCTCATGCATGCTATTGCTTTATAAATTACCATATTATACTAATCTGCGAGTCTATAAGCTACGCAACAAATCCCCATGCTGTTGCTCTGCATCACGTCTTTCATGAAACATTTCCGCATAAATGTGTCTGAAATCAAAGTGTGTTTGTGTTTATCTTGCACGCATTGTATTACAATATTATTTATGACCAAACATTATATTGTATTTGCTCTCAAATCTCAAGGACCCTGTTTTTCTAGCACATTAGTTCCGACTGTGAAACGCATAAAAAATAACGATTGAATACATTTTCCAAATAATACATGTTTGTACGCCACATACTTTCGTATATTTATTCAATTAAATAATATAATATACGAGTATATTGCAAATAAACGATATAATATGGTATTTGTTGTGTATAGGATTATAAGTAATAGTATATTTTTGCGAAAGTTTGTGCGCAAAAGTCCAAATAAATAATTCTTTATATTGTCGTGCAATAGCCAGTCGTGAGTTCGGTTCTTTTTGCCTATAATATATTTGCAAGTGCGCAAGGAAAGTGAGAAGAAAAGACGCGCAGACATTCCTAAAATAATTGGTCAATTATGTGTTGTATTCGTGCGTAAAATATATATCCTACATAATATATACTGTATCTTTTATTGGAAAGAAATGCGATAATGTTAACGTCAATAGTGTATTTGACAGTTTGATATGACTGCAGAAAAGTCTGTATGGCAGGCAATCAAGAAAGCTCAAAGATCTTTTGTAACAATTGCCATTTCTGAGCAATAATTAAATAATTAACTATAATTGGACTTGAAGATTGATTCAAGTGGTTGTTTATAATCGTAATAGCTAACAATTTTGTCGCGTTGCTAATTGATAAAACACATGATCAAATTTCATTTAAAAAAATACACCTACTCTGTAATTGATTTAATTAGGAAATTGATTATGTCAGTAAATCGATTCAATTAGTCGGAAAAAACTCGCTTCCACGCTGTTGATGAAGGTTTTAATGTTAATAAAGCGTTTTATACTTTGCAATTGGCTACTTCTTTTTCCATGTATTAAATCTGCATCACCGACGCTGTAGTCGTTGAAAGGTCCCAGGTTTATTCTCGGTAGACCGAAGTATTTTAATCCCACATGGGATTTATCGAATTTATTAATCGAAGAATAATAATTCGAGTTTTAAGCGATTTTTGGAATTTCTATGAAAACAATGTATTTCATTTTGCAGTTTATAAGAGCCTAAATTAAACATTTAGAAGTTTGGGTTCTTTGGTTACTACACTTGATGAAATTCTGAACTATTTTATGACTTCAAATTAAGTTTACAAAACAATGTGTTTTTAAAACTTACATAGAGTCATCTATTCTTGATGAATAGGCAAGTTTCGGGTTAAAAGCATTCCCTTTTTTAGGTCGTGATTTCCGGAAATCTTCTACGTATAAATATAAAAAAAAACTATTCAAACTGTGATAATATAAAATAAACGGCGGAAATACACACGTCTCGAGTTGTCGATCCTTAGAGCTAAACAGACGAATTAAAACCAATAAAGGTTTCGCAAATTCGTTTCTGTAAATTCTTCACAGTATATAAATGACAGAAATACGAGTTGAAGGCCAGGTATACGATCCTTTTGCAAGACAATTTTAAGTGAGAGCCGAGTGCAGCAGGCGTCAATCTAGCCAAACGTCTACGCAACGGATTCTTCTCTTTCAACGCTTATCTCAGTCAATGTTGTTCCAATCGAATTTAAAGGACTTTTTCTCAAATAGTTATACTTCAAAAAGATGCTACAAAAAAAAAAACTATGAAATTCAAATGTACAAGTGGGGGTAACTCTTAAAGATAAGTTGGTCGGAAAATCGAAAAAATCTTATTTGATTTTCCAACGTCTAATTTTGTTTTGATGAATTTCGTATTAGAAAAATGCCTATTTAAGTAAAACAACTCAATTATTATTATTTATTAAATTTGACTAAAAAACCTTAGACAAAGTATTTTTTTTTTGTTTATATTTTATCAGGATATCGGTAAATTTGCAATCTACAAAATGCTCAAATTTTGTCCCTATTAATTTTGTAGTACTTCGTTTTTGGGGCTAAAACCCCTATCACCCTTTCAAGGGGTTTTAAGTTTGTATGAATTTTTTTTTGAAGTAATATAAAAAAATATAAACTAAAATATATATTTTTTTAAATAAGTGCATTATTACATTTTACCTAGATCGCACCAAAAAGGAGTTATTAAAATAGTCTAGGTGGGGTTGATTTTAAGGTGTTGGAAATTTTAGCCACAAAAACGAAGTATTACAAATTGATCAGGGAATTTGAACATTTTGTAGTTTTTTTTTATAGTAACAACTTTTTTTGACCACCGACCATTTGACCCCTTTTTTAGATCCTTTTTCGAGAGATATTTAAAAAAATATCATTTATTTGATTTTATATTTCTTTTTTTAATATTATTTCAAATAAAAAGTTTCATACAAAATTAAAATCCCCTTAAAAACGTGAAAGGGGGTTTAGCCCAAAAAACTTAGTAAATTTGAACATTTTGTAGATTGTTTTTTTTTTTAAGCCGCACCCCATAAAGCGCAAATTTGGAGTTATCCTGATAAAATATATAAAAAAATACTTTTCTTTCTTTCTTTTTTTCGAACGTCGAAATTATTATTATTTTGCAAATTTTGCTTTTCAAAAAAATCCCATACAAACCGTTTTATTTGCGACCCAACCTAGTAGATACCTACCTTAAAGTTACGTCATTAGGATGAATGTCTGTTATTCCAGATTGATTTTCAATTTCATTTCATGGACTAAGATTCGTCATCATAACGGTTCTTCTTCACAATCTGAAATATCTACTTCATTTTCGAGTTTCTTTTAATTATTTTTTTTAAAGTTCTAAAAAATAAATCAACTCATTTTTTTTATGCTTTTTATAGAATTTCAAATAACTTATTTCTGTATATTTTTGTATAAATGCAATATCAAAAATCCAAAATTAAATGCATTATCGTTTCACGAATTATCGCCCCATAACAAAACATCATCTACGAGTATATATAAAATAGCGCTTGTTCAATGAGTACATATTATTTATTATTTATTAAGTGAGGCTCTTATGTATTTCCTTGGTAGACTGTACAGATCTGAGGACGTAGGATTTATCAACAATTTCACGTAATATTTTGAAACTAGACAACGTATAAAACAGACAGTTTCCAGACTCGTTAATGTCCATTTTACAAAATAATAGTAATTATGTTTTACACTAAATATTTGTTTAATTTACTATGAACAAATTTGCGTCAAACGATTTTTCGTGCTGACCTAAGAATTGTTTAAATTCATTTTAACCTTTTTATCCACAATTTCGTAAGAATCAGCCTAGAATTTAAAGTGGGAACTTTTGCTTTACAGTAGAACTGAACGAGAAAGCATTCTAAAATATGATTTTATTACCTCGATTTAGACCAGAGTTTTTGAACAGCTGTAGCTTAAGTGCGATGTGAATAATACGACACTTCTCAAAAACAAACATTTTTTTATAAAACTATGTGCTTCTACTTTTTACTTGCATTTTTCTTTAATTGAGGCAAATGCATTTTTTTATTTCCATTTTTTATCAATAAACATTATTTTTATGTTCATTATTATTACTTTGTATTTATTTTCTTATTTGAAATTTATATCATTGTTAATATTTTCATCGTTATCATCAGGTTAATTGATTATTTTATTAGTATTTCCACTTTCAATAAGTAGTAAGTTTATAGCTTCCAAATAACCATAATGCATACTGTTATATAGCTCAATCACATAAAATGTTTTATTGTTCAATATAAATATTTTAATAGCTGAGTACAAACAAACTATTAAAATAAGAAAATCTATAATTTAAAAAAAGTTCATCGAACTCTGTCGATTATAATTCGATTCGGTTTTAATGATGTTAAATAACCTCCATTTATTAAATTTAAATATTATACATAAACTTTTGTTTGTGATAAATGTGTTTTTGCATTAAATTAAACCTGTGCATGAGACGGATTATAATTAACCTTTATTGCATTAGAGGTTTAATATACATTTAAACAAAACTGTATTCTATATAATAGTTTCTTAAAATTAAAGGTCTTCGCAAAGACTTTGATTATGATGAACCGTGCGTATGAATTGACCCAGAAAATCATAAAACACAAGCGAATAGACAAATCATAGGACATTAGATATTTAAGTGTTCAGCGGATCTTTAAGAAGAATATTATGTGTATTTATAGCAAAATAAGTCTCGCAGGCCGCAGAACAGACATATTACCATTGATAATGATGTTATTATGAATGTACGTTTAATCGACTGTGAACAAAATAATCACGGTGAGTAAGTACGGTGCGCTCTTTTGTCTATTACATTATGACGTATAAGCCTATATCA
>JANSTU010052239.1:0-20408 GCA_027564075.1 Bolitophila hybrida
CTATGAGCTGCTCCCCTATGGCCAAATGCTCAATTCGGACCTGTACTGCCAACAACTGGACCGCTTGAAGGCAGCACTCATGCAGAATAGGACATCTTTGATCAACAGAGGCCGAATTGTCTTCCATCAGGACAACGCCAGGTCACACACATCTTTGGTGACGCGCCAGAAGCTCCGGGAGCTCGGATGGGAGGTTCTTTTGAATCCACCGTATAGTCCGGACCTCACACCAAGTGATTACAACCTGTTTTGAGCTTGGTTATATAATATTATGTATATATATATTTTTTGTAAATCATGAACATTTTATGTTAAACAATTGCTTATTAGATTTATCAAATATCGCGCAAATCCTATTAAACTGTACTGTACTGTACCCCATTATTAGGTTGCTCATTTTTACTGTTTTTTTTTTTTTGGGTAGGAAGAAATTAGTAGAATTTAAACAAATTTTGACATCATATTATTTATATTTTATAAAAACTTTGATAACTTTTTTGTACAGCAAGAGTTCTCCAACTGTGGGATTTCCAGTGATTCCAATTTTTATCTGAAATCAAAAAGCTTTGGAATTTACATTGTTAACTTCTCTCAAAGAATATGAACCTTAATGCAAGTCAAAATACTATAATTAAAAAAAATGCAATTAGTATTTTTTTTTCACTAATTATGAAAATAAATCGAAAAAGTTGGTTCATATTCTTCATAATTTTATAAAGAATTATACTTTAATTTTTCCTGAAGGTTAAGTTCCTACCAGGGGCGTCCCGGGTGGCGAGACAGACATAACAGAACTTGTGGATGGAGGATGATACACATTCTCGAGATAACTGAATTCATCCTTGATTCCTGAAAGTGTGTCCTCCATTGACGCAGACAGGTATGGTGTGTGATAAATAGAGGTCTCTCTACGCGGTACCAGGCAGACAGAGATTCCTCTCTTCTTACTGATAATCTCATTGGATCCTGTAATTCCTTGTGGGACATAGGGCCAGTGTGCGATATCGAACAGATTCATTTACCATTAAGGGTTCACACGAGTGGTCAGGTAATGCAAATGTGCTGTTTGTGCTGTTCTACTCCTATTGGAGCTACTTTGCTCTAACACTCACAACACATCCACAATGGTTAGGAGTCTTAATTTGCACTGACGCGACTCTAACAACTTTGCAGGGCAAATGCACTTATTGTTCTATACAGAATGCGTATATATATCTTAATTGATGACAATAATGTTCCGTCAAAATCAATAACCTATTTCAGAAATAGGCTATTAATTGCAAGAGGAACCTACTGATTTAAAATGCTACATTCAAAAAACACTTTGCCGGACGAAATCGAACTGGCTAACTCCCATTAGCCATCCAACTTGTTACCCACTCGGCTTTGGCTATATGGCATTCTGAAAATGCTTGTTCGATTCTTGAACCATTCATGCTCGTCACGTCAACGGGGTTTCCGAGCAGAAGGTTGGATCGAGGACCATCTCAAAAGACTAAACTGTTAGACGTACCGTGCCGAGAGAGTTTACTTCTGCATGGCTGTAATTCTTTATTAAACTAGCCTCTACTGTGTGTAGTATAACTGGCTACCTCCGATAATATCCAAGTCTTACTGAAGATAAAAGAACTCTGTCACAGTGAACCTGTCACTACTCCTATACTCAACAACTGTAGAGTAAAAGTCTCCGAACCCTAAAACATTAATTAAAATAAAGAAGGTAGAAGAATGACTAATGCACACTTGTACAGCCGTCAATCTCTGCGAATACTGTCATGGCCTCAAAAAAGCAAGATGATAAAGCTGCTTTCACGGCCGGGAAACGACCAAGCTCGGAGGAACACAAAAAAAGGATTTCTCTCAGAAAAAATATAGTGATGTCCTAAAAAGCGAATTATCGCCATTATTATTAAGTAAGACCCGGATTTTATTGACAAATCATATTTTTTCTAAAGCTTCGTATACAATTTTCAAGAATACAGAAATGTTGGTCGTAGGCAGTTCATTAAAAATAAACATACTAGTTAGGTCATATTTTTTATATATTTTTATTTTAAATGCTAGGTTAGGTTAGGTTATTTTGCTTTTTATAACGTCATATTCGCATACATTGACAATTAAAATTTGTTGCAGAATATTTCCGTTTATTCTGTATCTGCGGCACTACTAATAATGTCATTCTCAGAAAGTGTTTTCTCACTACATATGCGAATACCGACGCATATTCTGTAGTAAATGTAAAAATATAGTTAAATGTGAGACACTGAGAGTTATCATAAAGTATTCCTTACACTCTTCTTCGTAATTCGCCCTAACTAGTGTTGAATTTAATACTATTATTTCATATCGAGAACAGTGTCATGTCTCAACGATAATACAATATACGCTTTTAAACTCGCGCAAAATTGATAAAACGCGTTATTCAATTTCCAAAACGCCATCTTAATTAGTGGTAATTAGTTTAATAATATTAGGAAGTAATTTTTTACCAAAAAATAATTAAAAATTCATTTTATATTATATACTATATATTATCTTTGTAAATAGGAACGATACGAGCAGACAACCTTTCATTGCACCACCCTGATGCATTCGAAAATCAACCAATTTTCTAAAAATGTGTGCATGGCTATGATAAAATCTAACAAATCTTTATGGAAGCTTCAAAGGTTTCTTAGAAAAATATTCCGTGTGAATCAAATCTACGGAAAAATTACCTTCACAATTGTTACGAGGACACCGTCAACGCTTTAAGAAAGCTGCTATTGGGGGAAAATATGTGTATCGGTGGATAAAACTACAGACATAAGAGGTAGATACGTGGCGAACTTTATTGTTGGTATTTTATCAAACAATTCTGTTGAAACTAAACGGTGCTACCTTCTGCTAATCACTTCACTAATCAGTTCACAATAGCTCGATATTTTGATGATGCTATCAAAATTATTGATAATAATTTTGATATAAACAATTTACTTTTTTTCTAAGCGGCAGTGTTCCATATATGGCCAAAACGGTCAAAGGATTGCAAGTGATTTATTCGAAAATGATTTATGTGACATGTCTGGCACATGGACTACATTGGGTGGCAGAAGAAGTCCGTTCGAATTATCCTGATGTGGACAGGTTGGTATCGAATATTAAAAGAGTTTTTTAAAAGGCAGAGCATCTGAGTGCTTCTTATTTCTGTAAGGATCCTCAGGCAGTTTGTTTATAAGAACCTCGGTGCCTTAAAATAACATAAAAGCGGCATGTCAAAGTCTGAGTGTATTGCCGAAGTTAATTTCGGTAGTTGCCTCAGAGAGTAGGTGGGAAGACGCGATTGTGTACTGTCAAATTAGTTAGTACAGCTACATATACGCCTGAAAACTTGTACAGTTCGGGTGTACATTTGAGCACGGTGGCGAAAGAACATCTCTACGAGGTCAACGGCATCGTGCATGGTCCCAGTTAGTGGGGACTACCGTTAAAAATCGCTTGTTTGGAAGCGGAAAGGTAGCAGCCCTACCTCCAAACTAGGCAGCAATAACTATTTATTAACGATACGGATACGAGTTGGATTTTGGAACGTTCGGACTATGTTTGCGGATGGGCGACGCGAACAAGTCCTGAACGAGATGAGACGGTACAAGCTGCACGTTCTTGGACTGAGCGAGACTCGGCTGAATGGCTCTGGTGAGCTTCCCGAGTCCGACGGATACGTTATCTTGTTTTCCGGTGGAGCAGCCCTTGAAATAACACGCCGAGAGGGTGTTGGGATCGCTCTATCTCGACAACCCAAAGCTAGTTTGATTTCCTGAACCCCTGTTTCAATGAGTATCAGAAAACGAATTACTGAAACACAATCTCTGTCAGTGCAAAATGCTCCAGAGAAGCAGAACTATGCACTTAGGCATTAAGAATTTTAATCTCAAGAGCATCACAGCCTTCATTGAGAGCACAAACATGTTCTCGAAAAATGAAGATGCACAATTTGCCTATATCATGGCCTGCGAGCCACGAAACATATATTTTCGTTTTCAATTTTCTCGATCAAACTGGAATATGTTGTCTTAACCAAAACCAATGTTTTTTTTTACTTAATGGTTTCTTTTACTTTGAGAAAAAACGTAATTCCCTGATACAACGATTGAATTCTAGAAATAAGTTGTAATCATAATAAATACATTATATATTGATCATCATACTTATTACGAAAAGCTTAATGTAAATCCGGGTTGTTCTAAAATCTTCAATTGTATTTGTCAAATGAAAATAACTCGTGATATTCGCTGTACAATAACAGCTCATAAACACATTGCATGCTAAAACGAACATTTAATAATCTTAAATCTATTTTCTCTCGTTCACACAAAAACTCGAAGCACAATTTTGAATTTAAACATTTACCAAACGTGTGCCCATAATATTCTGCATACACAAAATGCACATATACACATTTACTTATATATGATGCAGTTATATGTAGTAAATAGAATATAGAATATGATATAAATATATAGTATTTATAAATTCAGTCACAATGTATGTGCACGATGACACATCTACATAATAATATGTTATTATGTAAAAGCGATTTGCCAGCACATAATGTGAACTCGCAGTCGCATACTCGCATTATTATATTGCTGTCTTCTTATGTATAACAAATATATGTACTTTATTTTGTACATCAATTTCGAAGACGTGCGGTGTTTAAGGAAAAAAACGTTTTCTATGCATGCACAATCACATGAAACAGCGATGCGTTTAGCATAAATTGAAAACAAAGGAAATGTGATTGTAAAGCATCTTTATGGCTCCTCTGCGCTATTCGTCTTGGCATATAAGTGTGCTTGTGTGTGTGTGTAATGTTTATACTGTGTATACTATTAGATTCGTGTATTTACGCACGTGCAGCTATATGGTACGTGCGGGCGGCCGGAACACGCGTTTTAAGTGGAACGTGTCCAGAGCTTAACACTCTGTATAGCTAATAGCTTTGGTATGTACTATATGTTTATTTATATAGGTAATAATACGAAAACATTTACAGAACTTTTTTGTGATGATATAGGTATGAATATTATTGTTTTTGATTGCAATTTTAAATGTAAAATATTTTTATAAACCTGAATAATATTATGTTTTATAAAATGTACACTGTATAAATAAGTCTATTTAATATTACTTTTATTAAATGTGAAATTTAAGAATACGTTTTAAAGTATTTATTTTCTTGCATTTAATATAAAGAAACAACGAAACAATGGTGTGTCTTTGATATTTATTATTATAAAAGATATACCTTTAAATTTCACAAAAGTAATTTTAAATCATTTTGATCAAAGGTTCTAGCTTCGACTAAATCGATATTAAAATAAAAAACATCCAAATAAAATTATGTCTATAAATAAATACATATTTGATTCAATCTGTGATACTTCCTTTCAATGTAACTACGTATAATATTATATTCACGTCCAGGCCTCGATGTTACCATTACAGTATTAACAACCACAGAAAAGGGATGATGTCACAAAAAAATATTTATTCAGACCTGCCTCAGATGAACATCTCCATTCCAATCGTTTCCCTGTAGTATCATATATCACATACTAGCTCGCATCATTGTTATAAATATCAAAGAATCATTTGACAGTTATGGCTATGTTTGTATTATATGTGTTTCAGGAAAATTTCCCAAATGTTTGTGACATTTTTTTTGTGGAAATACACGCGGAGCCGTAGGGTATACAAATTTACAGAATGAGATAATCCAAGACAGGGAAAATTGAGTTGAGTATAGCGTGTACATCATACAAATGTTTACTGAAAATCGATGCCAGCGCAGATATATACATAAATTATACAAAGGGAGTACTACTAGCAGAGGTAATTACTTTCAAATTATTTTCCTTGTGAGATTCTGTACAATAAAGAAAAGTGTGTTTTTTCAGTTTTCATTCAATCTTTTTTATCCTATTCTTGTTTTAAGTTGAAAACTCCTACACAATAAAAGTTGTTTGATGCCGATTCCTATGACAGTATTGATCAAAAATAAGAATTTACCATTGATGTGGGTACTGAATTGAGCGAATCAATAAATTTATTAACTTTGCCAAAATTATGTAATTAATACATTATAATTAAAATGACATAATAAATTCAGAGGGAAATTTTAAAATCTAGGACAAAATTAATAACAGATTTAAGAGGTTTGGGTATCGCTGAGTATATGGAGTCAAATATTTTAATTTCAAAAACTCATTGGATCCTGTAATCTCTTGTGGGAATAGGGCCAGTGTGCGATGCCGCACACCGGATTCATTGACCATTACGGGTTCACACGACTAGTCATGTCATGCTAATGTGCTGTTTTTGTGTTGTGCTACTCCTATTGTAGCTACTGTACTGTACTAACACTAACAACACATCTCCGATGGTTAGGTGTCTTAATTTTTTTAACGCAAAAACGGAATCGTGAATCATCAACGCCATCATTATTGTTCTATACTGGGTGCGTGTGTATATGTTAATTGATGGCATCAATGTTCCGTTATTCCAAATCAATCAGAAATAGGCTATTAATAGCAAGATGAACCTACTGATTTAAAGTGTTCCATTAGATATAAAATAAAAAAATTGAGCATGTAATGGAGATAATACCCAAGCAAATATTTGCGAATCACTAAGGTGTTTTCGAACCATATTCATGTTTTTCGGATTTGCTTGAGATATATAACACATTCATGTTTTTTTCTTGATACTAAAGCATTACATACATTCGGGCTTCCTGGTTAAATATATATTTTCGAAATATATGTAAATATTTAGATAATCATTATGTTTACTGCAAAAGGTTAAATCAGGTAAAATTTGTCCAACATGAGTTGAGAACATAGCGGTTCCAGAGATATTGCCTTCAGAATCAAATTTTTAAAGTAATTCTCTTTTGAATTTTTTTTTTAAATAAATTCGCTATAAAAACATACAGTTAGTCACTTTAATAGAACATAATTGCATGTTTCTTTGAATTACGTTTCTGAGATGATACTTTAGATAATATGTATCTGGAAGACTATTAAAAAAAAATGTAAAAAATTAAAAAAATAGTAGAACAACAATCAAAACTCTTTAAAAAAACACCACTTTAATATTCGGACAAAATAATCAAGTTGCACATAAGGAGTGTAACGAATAAAATTTTGCAACGCTAAAATTAAAATTAACTAATGGTTAATTCACAAATAGCGTCAAGAAATTGTGCGCAAATATTTAGAAAATGATAAACGTTGCTATAGCAAAAGATGGTGGGGTGAGCCGCCACACAGTAGGAAGGGTGATAAAACGGTACAACGAGACCATTACGTTGGATCGGAAACTTAGGTCTGGGAAAATGTCAGGTCAGATTCTAAATTAGAGAAAAAGATCGTCAACACAATCTTACAGAAGAGAGAAACCTCTGCACGAGATGTGGCAAAAAAATGCCAACTAACCAACCAAAAAAAGGCAGCAATACGAAGATCAAAAGAGCTGCTGTACAAAATGTTATGTAAAAAAAATGCGTGTCTTGTCTTGAACGAAGAAACTTACGTAAAACCCGATTTTGTCACTTTAGCTGGTCCACAATTTTACGTAAAGTTTTGATTCGAAATCCTTCCTGTAGCAGAGATTCATATTAGGGTTGACAAATTTGGCGAAAAATATTTGGTTTGGCAAGCAATTTGACATTTATCACAAAAGGCACAGTGAACATTATTATTATTATATTATATTATTATTATATTATATTAAATAATTCTTGCAGAAACGACTTTTGCCATTTATTGCATCACATAATGGTCCCGTGTTCTTTTGGCCAGACTTAGAATTCAGTACCCAAAAGACTCAACGGATTTCATGCAGAACAACAACGTGGACTTTGTACCAAAAGACTCCAATTCCCCTATCACTCATGAACTTCGTCCAATTGGTAGAATTGAAGAAGGAAAATAAAACAGCCAATATCAAGGAAGATTTTAAGAACAAATGGAACAGAGCCAGTAACAAAGTAACAGAACAGACTATGCAGAATATTATGGCCAACATAAAAGCAAATTAAATAAAAAAAATGTGCTTCCTTATTAAATTTATAGAGAATAAAAAATATTTGTATGCTTATAAAAACATTTAATGGATATTTTATTAGGAACTTTTGGATGAATAATTTAATTCGGTACGCTCCTTAATATGGCCAAAAACGTATATAAAGGCTTGTTATCAATTTTAAATGACAGTAAATTATATAAGCACAATTTTCATATTATTTAATTTACAATGAGCTATAAAAATAAAAATTACACCTTCGGCAGTTAGTAGTTTTCAATTATGAAAAGGTAAATCATACCGAGAAATTGCTTCTTTGCTTAACATAAAAAAAAAATATAAAGTACAGTTTGTGATATTGTTTAAAGATATAAGAACGAAGATAGGATTGACTCAATGCCTCAAAACTTCTTAATGAGCACGATAAACGCGTGATTATGCGCAAAGTAAAAGAGAATCCGAGAATAAGTGCACCAATAATTAAAACTGAGCTTGAGGTGTTTAATGGAAAAGTCGTCTACGTAGAAACTTCAATTGAAAATCATTGGAATTAATTGGACACGAGGATTGGAAAACATAAAATTTCGAGTAAAACTGCCTTCATTCAATATTTTATGTAAATTAAAAAATACTGTCAGAATATTAAAGTGTTTTGATTGTTGTTCTACTATTTTTTTTGTTTTCTTTATACATTTAAATATTCTTCCAGATACATATAACCTAAAGTACCACCTCAGAAACGTAATTCATAGAAACGCGAAATATTTTCTTAAACATTGATTTAAAAGTATATTGTTAATATTTTTGCGTGTGTCCGAATATTAAAGTGACTAACTGTAAATATTTTATAGTTATGAAAAATTAAAATGAATTAATGAATTAAAAAAAATAAGAGAGCTAAAGAATATACAAATGTACACATTTGGTACGTCAAAGTATGTTATTGGCGTATAGAAAAATGTTTGCACTCTAACGAAACATATAATATGATATATTTTCCAAACTATTTTAAAACGCGACTTTTAACTGTAATTATTTAAAAGAAAAACAAATAAATTTAATAATGTATATACACTTATTCACAAAAAACTCACAAAAAGGAGAAGTCAAACGTGAATCAATATAATATTTTAGGGACGGTTTTTTTTTAGTGCCTACTTTGTTAAAACTTTTGTAAATCTAGCTGGACAAAATCTGAAAAATATACATTCAAATTATTCTGTCCACGAGGAAGCATTTGTTTGAGAATTGCGATTCAAACGCCAATTCTCCTGAGACATATAAAAAATCCTTGAATGACGTATTTGTGCGCAAAGATGAATATAGAAGATAACTTTATGCAAGCTATGTGTGTGTGCACGTTAAATCGGGATTTATCCGCGCGAATAAATGTACTAAGAAAGAACGGCGGTAGCTCTGTGTGTGTGTATGAAATCAGCGTTCATCCTCGCAAAGAATAAGAAAAAATATTTATATTTGAAAGCTCGATTTATGTATGTGCTTGGATTTATCTACAAATGTAAAAAAACGGTGAAAGCTCTATGTGTGCGTAAATAAATCGGCGTTTATTCGTCGTCTCATTATCCGCCTGCCGTATTGCCGTCATCCCAACATATTTCGTCATCATCAACATCTGTAGCGTCATAATAATCTCCTGGATTTCTGTCATAAATACCTGTATCGTCGGTCGTACTTGCCATCTGGATCGTCATTGTCATAATGTGACTCACTGCATTAAAGTTTAACCATGTTAAATTGCGTATTGTGGGATATTTTTTTGTAGAATATTTATGAGTGCCGGTTGCGTTATGGAAACGATATCCGGGAAGGGTCGGTTCCTGCGTCCGAGCTCAAGGTTATCGTGATCATATTCCAGGCGAATGTGCAAACAATCATTGCCGGTTGTATTTTATTCACTATTTCATTACACATACATTTGCGAAAGCATGTTTTCTACTATGAAAACTATAAAGTCTAAATAACGGAATCATTGAACTGACAAACATCTCCCACAATTAAAAAGGATAAATGATAAATAAAAAATTATAATGATAAATTATATTGTTGTAATTTGATTATTTTTGTTGTATGTTCTGTTTTGCTATAAATAAAAAAAAACAAGAAAAAATAAAAATTCATAATAGTTAAACTTAATTTATCTCAAAAAAAAAGTTAATTTTAACAGTGCACATGTGAATATTAAAAGCTTCTGATTGTTTGTAGTTGTATTGGATACGCACACCAAAAAGCGCTCGTTCGTCATAGCTGCTCTATGTACCTATCCATGCATATTTTGTATATATATATTGTTAAATTATAAAAAGAGAAAGTTTTAAAAAGTGCAGCTTACACTCCTTAAATATTTTAAATTCCATTAAAAAATGTGTATTATTATTAATATTGAAAACTCATGTTTCGTATTTTAAATTATCATTATTGAATTATAAGGTTTTAAAATATGGATACATCCAAACGCAATAAAACTGAAAAGAGTTTATAATAAATTAAAATTAAAGCGAAGGACTATACAAAAATAAGTAGGATACAAATCAAAAACGTAATTTACTAAGGTAATAAGTAATCTATTTACTTAAACTAATTATTGATATAAAGTACATATAAAATTCTGGTATCTAACGTGCCAGCTTGAGAACATGTTTAGTAAATTCTTGATCATTTTACATAAACGAGCCGTTTATACATTTTCTGAATAAATTCCATAATACTCGCAACAATTCTGAATCGTCTGGTAGATAAGAATCTCTAGAAACTAGATATTAGGAATCATACTTTATCAGGTCTTTGCCTTTTTAGGGATCGGAAAGACGTTGGCTTTTTTCATTTGCGAGTAAAGTAATAATTGTTAAACAAGCACGCAGTACTCTCGCACGAAAACATCATTTATTTTCTATAGTAATACGTGGAAATTTCGTCGTTCCCAGACGATGTTAAGTTTTACTAATATACATTTAAGGTTTTCAAATGAACTGGAATAGTTCTGTATGTCCTCAGTAGTACACTCGCTTTTCGTTGTTGAAAGACATTATTAGGTTGTCTGCGATTAGATGTTCCAAATATATGTATAGTAATATAATACCTGGTGTGTAAATACCTTGCTTCCTCAGAATAGAACTCATCGAAGTCAGCACTATGTCTCCATAAGTGAAATAGTGCCACAGATGTTCTATTAAAAACTACAATATTCTTTTTTATTTTCTCAGAAAGAATAATTGTGACACCACCAAGTTTTACATCTGGCCTCTGAAAATGTTTAGCAAAGTTTTCGAAATATAAATAGTTTTGAGTTTTAAGGGGATTAAGTATGAGACCATTTTGACTTCGGACCACTTCTGTCAAGTTCAATGTTGACGCATGAAATAATATCAGGACCTTTGATTTTAGGATATCTCTCTCATTGGATCCTGTAATCCCTTGTGGGACATAGGGCCAGTGTGCGATGTCGCACACCGGATTCATAGACCATTACGGGTTCACACGAGTGGTCAGGTCATGCTATTGTGCTGTTTGTGCTGGGCTACTCCTATTGGAGCTACTGTGCTCTAACACTAACAACACATCCCCGATGGTTAGGAGTCCTAATTTGCCCTGACGCGACTCTAACAACTTTGCGAGGCAAATGCGCATATTTTTGAGATATCTCAATGCACCGAGATCTATCTTGCTATTTTATATTCGGAATCGTGAATCATCAACGTATGATGGATGATACACTTATTGTTTTATACAGCGTTCGTGTGTATATGTTAAAAAAAATTCAATTAAAATTTTCTCAGCTCATACATCTTCTAAACACCCTGAAGGCTTCTGTGTTGGCTTTATATTTGGTTGAACACTCGTCGTTCCACCAATTTTTAGGGAGTTTGCTGAAGACTTGACCTTGGTTTATCGGGGGTTGACGCGATTAGGAGGTAAATTTTACCAGTTTTTTTAAATAGGTAGTTCCGACAAACACCGTTTCGTGTTCGAGGGGAACGAGAATCCTTGAGGAGCGGTGTACAGATACTGCGACAAGAAACGCCCGTGGTCCAATCTGAGCGCCTTACGTGTCAAAGGTGAGCTGACCACGACATGGGTGGATACGAGTGACGTGCTCTTGAGTGAGTTCTTCCCTCAGGCCATTGAAGGAGACGTTCCAGTCGTTCAAACTCAGAGTGCGTTGGTAGGAGAACCGTTTACCCAGGAAGAGGTTGAACAGTACGAGCACATTACCAAGACCGGCAAGTCGATCGTGGCCCGTCATTCATGGCCACCTACATTCGCTCTTTGAGAAATGTAGGGTCGAAGGCGTATTCCCTCTGCCCTAAAAGACAGCCAAGGTTGTAGTGCTGCTCGAAAACACTAATAAGGAGAGGATTGACCCGATATCCTACCGACTAATCTCTCTCCTTTCAGTGTTTGGAAAACACATCAACACAACTAAGACGGTGATGATGCTCCTGAAAGGTAAGTTAGCTGTGACACGACCATCATGGGTGAGACTGGGAGGCGATGTCGGAAGTTATTATGCTCCTCGCTAAATGTGTGTAAAACGGCTGGCTGCTGGCGGTACAACATGCGATTCAGTATCGTATTCGGAAGGAGTTACCGCTTCGGACTGACTGATTACTGATTACAAGCGAAGAAGCAGCGCAACTTGCCTCACGCGAGTGCACGGCCTTAATACAGGGGAGGCTGGACGCACAACGTTCCAGTAGATCGCAGAGGTTAGGTACGTGAAGGAGCACCACTACTTCCACCCAGTCTGCATTTGGGCTTTTTACTCACTGGACATGGCAGTATGAACGAGTACCTATGCAAGCAAGGTATGACAGATCAGCCAATGTCTAATAAAACTAAGGTTACTACGTGAGGTCACAACTACTGCCCGAGAGGAAGATAATCGTGGTGGCTGTGGTCTCTGCCCAATAACAACATGCTCCCCTTTTAGGTCACTATATACCAGGTGGGGAGGTGAGATAAAAGTACCGAAATGTTATCCATTGGATTCCATGAGCGTTGAAGTCACCTAATATCATTTGTTGTATTGGAGTGGAGTTTGGAACACATATAGTATGCAGAAAATGTTGAGGAAGTCGTTTTGAGCTAGTTTAATGCTTCAGCATATACATTCGTACCTGGATGGGTATTTCCGACACAAGTAGGTTTTCCTTGAAAGCCAGAAGTACCCCGCCATAACCGTCATGGTCCTTTTTACTGCCCTTACCCCTGGAGTTTGAACGGTGTGCCAACCTGTAGCCATGTTTCGTTCAGCGCTGTTACTATTATTACTATTATTTTTTGTATTGATGCTGCGGCAATTCCACTGGATAAAGGACATGCTATCATTCGGTGGCTGATTAGGCATGGTAGGATCTTAACTGACCGATGTGCTTGATCAAAATTTAAAAATGTATTTAAAGTAGAAAAAAAATGATTGAACTGGACAAAATTGCCCGAAATCATGTTAAAACTGGTCTCTCATCTACCTTATATTCATCAGACGTACCTCGCAGTGATTTCTACCTTCAAGGAGTTGAATCTGAAACTGCGGAAATTTTTTATAGACCATCCGAACAAGTACTTTTCGTACGGGATAACAGAGTTATAAAATAAAACCTACTTTAATTTTTATCCAACTTATCAATCACCTAGTAAAGGCAGGTATTATTTAAAAGATCTAATATTGATTTCCTTTCAAGCTAAGATCAAGAGCTATCTGAAAGATATCCAAATCGAATGGACCCACCTACGTACGTATAAAATACTTTATACAATAATTTAATTAGGCCAAACAATGATTTTGACCACCTACCTTTTTAACACACTTCCAATAATATGCAGCTTCGTATCAAACACATCAAACACATACAGGCACACGACAAGAGAGCCACACTTACGATAAAATTAAAGAATAAGTCAAGGGAGAGAGAAAAATATTTAAATTTAGATTCCCTAATTCTCGCGTGAGAGGAAACTCCATAGTCCATACGCCTTAACGGAATGTACGCGAAGTCTCCACCGGCACACGGACGTCACACACATATACAAACGCACCGTGCATATATAAAATTATTGTACATATATATATATATTCGATATGTGCATATACACACGCACAACTACACCCACATTTTAGCGGCGCGTGCGCATACACAAAACACCACTGACGGACACCGCAGTCTCGCTCGCTCAGCACCGAGCATTGCCGAACGCACCCGCGTCTCCGCGCGCATATACCGTTCGGATGTTCGGAAACGTTGCGCCGCGTCGACCATCTTTATTCTGGCATTCCTCTCTTCGAGTTAGTTCGTGTTCAGCAGTGACGATCGGTGCAGCTTAAAATCGAACTCTTTGGTGAACTCTTGTCAATTATATACGAATCCCAGTAAACGCACACAATCAAACATATCCCATCAGCATACAGAGCATTTTCTCTGCGTTCATCTTGGATGAATTTCGTTTGTCAGCGAAATCAGGAATATATATAATCTAATAAAAAAACAACAAAAATTTAAGATATACTGTGCCCAGTGCGTGGTGGTGCGGTGTGCTTTTTGTGCATTAGACTCGTCGTCGTCTTCGATAACATAGAAGTATATCTCCAAACGGACGAAAAGGGGAGTTCGCGCGCGGTAACAGAGTGTCCACTATTATTTTTTTGCGCAGCGCAAAAAAAAAAAAAAAATAATAGAAAAACGTGCAGCACATTTACCGCGTGATTTTGAAGTTTCCTATTGTGCGTTTGACGGGTCCTTCGAACCCTTTTTTGTGTGTTCGATCCTCGTGTGCGCTCTATAGTGTCTGTTCGTTGCCTATCAAGTGCATTCCTCAGTGCGAAGTGGATTAAAGTTCTAAAGTAAACGCGTGTGCAGCAGAAAAGAAAAACAAACATGACGGCGTCCACCACTTCGTGGACATCACTGATGGTGTTCTCGTTGTTCCTATGGAATTCGGTACCAGTCAAGGTAGGCCGCTTGGATTCTGTTTTTTTTTTTTTTTTTTTTTTTTTGTGCCGTGATTTATATAATATGGAAATATTCCGGTACAGAATATACATAATATCACAATTGTGCCGTTGTACAATGCAGATATTATCCCAGGAGACCGATATATTTTATCGCGTGTATGTATATGCGTCCGTATAATGTATGGATACAGCATAAATCCATAAATCAATAGAAATAATGGCATGTTTTGTATGCGAAGAAAGCTTTTCTTTGTTGTTGTTGTTGATGGTATGGCATGCGCGGGTGTCTGATGCGCGCTGGCTCCACAGCATAAAATTTGCAATTCAAAACCGCGTGTGGAATGTCAGCGCATGTGGATAGAAATGCGGGATAACAAAAATAAGTGGTGCATGTAGTGTGAGCCAGATGCTGGTTGGAGGATTCTGATTAGGTGGTGTCAGTCAGTTTTAAGGATCAATACCGCGTATGCTTAGAATATATAAATAGCTCTAGGCGCATTTTTAGAATGTGATTTTTAATTAAATTGGCTAGAAGCTTTTGAAAGATATAATAAGACACAGAAATACCATTAAAAGCAAAAACCACAAAAAAAAAGCGGAAAAAGAGATTCGATTGGACCAAAGTCTCAATTTTACAAATAATTTGCTCCTTGATCTAATTGTATATCTGAACTGTCTTCTTCAAGCCATTTCGATCTTGGCAAAAAAAAAATGCAAAAGAAGATGGTTTACCCGATCTATCCAACCTTTATCCCATACAGTTAATTAACAATTTAGTCCAGATATTTTAGTATTTCCATTTTTGTTCCAAGGTATTTTTGGACGAACGATTTTTCAAGGATAGTCTCGACTTATTTAACAAAACTTTAATCGAAAGGTAGTTCTACAATTTTCTCAGAAGAACAACTCAAGAGGCTTCTTTGTTAATTAGATGTTCTAGCTGATGGGTTTTAGTGTCTTTTAATTGTTTCCAGTTATTTTCAAAGCTCTGGATAGATCAGTTAATCCATGTAGTAGTATTGGAGAACATTTTTTTTTACTTATTTTTTATATCATCAGCGATTTTTTTAAAACTAGATAATACTTAAAATTAGGATAAAAAGAATGAAATGAATTATATTAAGTGATGCTCATTTCAGAGTGTAGATGTAGTCTTTTAGAGTCGGTTGGTTGATGTCCAATTCTCTAGTAAGCTTGAGTGCCTTGTTTTGGACCGGATGACGTATCTGTATATTTTTGGCGATTTCTGAGCCCAGATCTTTTGGCCATAAGAGGGTAGAGCTGCCATAGAATTAAAAGGGCTATATTTCTGGTCGAAATATTAGGACCTCATCAAAGTGGATTAGATAAGTCACTTGTTTATTCCAAGATATCCAGTTTTATCTCAAGTGGAGGGGAGATTAATGCTTTTACGATTTTTTTTTGAATTTTTCATAGGTCCTGAAGAAATCTTAAGACTTTATGGTTTACCAGTTTTTTCGTTCCTTAGGGTTAATTAATACCCTGTGACCGACATATAAATGGTATTTATATTATTACCTTTAAATGTTAATCGATAAGAAGATATTATCCTAAACAATATAATTTTTCGAAATTCGAAAAAAACTGTCCTTTTATATATGAAATGTCATTTTCTATAGACAAATTACGACTTTTTCTATAGAAAGTATGGAAAGATCTGTAGATAAAAAACAGTACTTTTCTTAAGAAAATCCATTCTATAAAACTTGTCAGTTTTCTATACATAAAAACCTGTCCGTTTTATTATAGTTAAACCTGCCCGTTTTTATAGATAAAAACCTGTCTATTTTCTATAGATAAAAACCTGTCCGTTTTCTACAGATTAAAACTTGTCAGTTTGCCGACCGTATTCTATAGATAAAAACCTCTCCGTATGGATAAAAAACCTGTCCATTTTCTATAGATAAAAACCTGTATGTTTTCTATAGATAAAACCTGTCCGTTTGCTATAGATAAAAACCTGTCCGTATTCTATAGATACAACCTGTCCTTTTCTATAGGTAAAAATCTGTTCTTTTCCTATATATAAAAAAAAATCCATTTTTAATAGATAAAATCAGTCCGTTTTTTATAGATACAAATTTGTCCATTTTCGATAGATAAAACTTCTCCGTTTTCTATAGAGAAAAAACTGTCCATTTTCTATAGATAAAACATGTCCGTTTTCTATAGATAAAAACCATTCCGTTTTATATAGACAAAAACCTGTCCGTTTTCTATATAGAAAAACCTGTTTATTTTCTATTGACAAAAACCTGTCCGTTTTCTATAGATACAAATTTGTCCGTTTTCTATTGATAAAAACCTTACTGTCTTCTGTAGACAAGAACTTGTCCGTTTTCTGTAGACAAGAACCTGTCCGGTTTCTATAGATAAATCCAGTCCGTTTTCTATAGATAAAACCTGTTCGTTTTCTATTTAGAAAAAACTGTCCATTTTCTATAGAGAAGAACCTGTCCGTTTTCTATAGATAAAAACCATTGCGTTTTCTATATACCAAAACCTGTCCGTTTTCTATAGATTAAAACCTGTCTTTTTTCTATAGAGAAAAGTTTCCTTTTTTAAAAGAAAAGGACAGGTTTTTTTACGGAAAAGTACATGTTTTTTTCTTTAGAAAAGGACATTTCTTTCTACAGAAAAGGAAAGGTTATTTTCTATAGAAAAAAACCTATACTTTTTGTTAACCCAAAAATATAATATATAAACACTTTTTTATGCTCGCCTCCTATCATTGAAACCATTCAAACATATTATTACCTAACTATTAATTTCGCATTCTAAACCATCTACATTTTATTCCCAAAGAATCAATAGATCAATCAAACTCTGAATATATTATGTTTGAAAACACCCTTTTCGTCTTTTGTGTTCATTGAATTCTCTATATATGAAATAATTTTCGACATTAGACATATTTCATTACATTTAGTAGTGTTAAAACTATACAATCTGCACAATCAAAAAAGTAAATCCAAATAGAAAATCGATAATCCAATTTACATTCTAAATATAACTTATTGCGCACTGGATTAAGAACCTATATGGATATAATATACACGTTTTCTTCAAAAGTATATCAGAGAATAAAGGCTCTGTTGTAACCACCACTACCGCCTCCACCAGCCATTGGTGGATAATTAATACACATACAAACACGTATACATTAGATGAGCGTTTCCTGTGATATCGCACAAATATCTCAAAGGGAAAATTATAATTTTCCTATATATGGAGCACAAAACACCGCACCTTTTGTGTATGCGTATAATATATACAGTAGTGTACTGATGTGTATGTATATGTGTGTGTGTATACTAAATGTAAACTTATATAATATACGGCGACCGCATATTCCCTAGCGTTCGAACAACCTTCATCCATTTGAATGGAGCAGGGGCAGGTTCTAGGGGGTACAGCGCACACGCGCGAGCTTGCACCATCTCCATCAAACTCGACCCGAAGAAATTATAGACAGCACATTGACAAATCCTCATATATATATATACAGTATATACACGTTTTCTCCTTGCGTACCGACGTCAGGGAAATTCGAGACATCAATTCCCTATAAATGTCATGTACAAGGTATATATTATTATACATACATTGTTCAAGCCCACAAGATTTTGAGGTTAGCTCAATGGCGGGGGTAAGAGGAAATGCTGTCGAAATAATAAGCACACCTATAAATCACGAGAGAAAGATAGTAAGGAAGGGGCAGAGTTATAGCAGGCAGGCACGGGGGTAGCCTGATATTTAAAATGAATTGATTGCAAATAAATTCTGATTTACGCATGCTGATATATATTTATCTTGCCAAATGTCTTTTATTTTCACAAGCTTACGATAACGCTCTCAAAATAACAATTTCTTGCGTATAATCTATAATATCACAAATCTAAAACCAGATTCTACGTAAAGAACACATGTTTTTGGCGGTTTTGCTCCGTGCGCACTCGTTCGAAATCGAAAATAAAATGTAAATCTATAAAAACAGACACACATATACATACATACACATACAAAAAAAGTTTTCAATTGACTTTTGTTAAATTTGTATTATACAATTCTGAATTATGTATGTGCGATAAGCGAGAGAGAGCTCTCAGGTTAAGCAAGCATATATATGCGAGTGTGCACCGCGGTCGCGAGAGTTAAGTGAATTTCAAAGTAGGGTTAACTCGGTGAAAAATCCAATTTAAATTATTGAGATAGAGCTTTTTCTCCTGGCGCATGGAAAATAATGCTTGAGGGGGAGAATGATGCTTGTTCGAATGAATGTAAGAGAGTTCTTGAGTGTTAAACACATTTTTTTTTGAACAGAGTTATAATGCGATTTTGAATTTATAAAAGTTTTTTTTTTGGACTGCTATGTAAATGGAACAGTAAAGATTAGCACAATTTTTGGATTGTGTTGGAATTTGAAAACAAAAGCAGGTTTTCAGTTGTTGTTTTAATGGAAAATTACACATTTAAATGAAAATGTTGATCACCGTTGACATACAAATTGATAAGAGAACACAGTTGTTATTTAAATTGATGTCCTCTGTAATATAGTTTAAGTTTTCATGTGAAGGTGGCGCTTTATGAAATTAAAGCGTCACCTTCGCATGAGAACTTGAACTATATTACAGAGGACATCTGCTACTTATGTGAAGATTGTTCTGAATCGACTCTTTTTGGTCCATTTGTCTCCTGCAAGAGTTCTCATATAGTAATTAAAAAAAATAAAAAAATACCGAAATACAGATTATTCCTTCTTCAATTGAACAAATTGTTTTTTATATCAACAAAATATATAAATGGTATAAACATAACCAATAAATTCCAATGTTATTTCCCGTTTACATTTTTCGTATATCCATTTTGTTAATCTTATTATTTTTTTTGTTCATCAAGGAATAAAGAAACCCTTTAACCACTTTATTGTCATAATTAAGTAATCAAAAGCACCTTCTGTCAACATTCGCGACGTTTTGTGTAAACGGCAATGACGACATGACATGGACTCAGTTCTAAAAAATATTAATTTAAAAGACGTGGCGTTTTTGATAAATGAAGCCAGGAATGAACTCCCACTATCCATCAGTTGTCATGAGTTCATTTAAACATCTGTTTTCATCGATCGATGAAATAGAATTAAATATATATATAAATTCCTTCGATCCCTATTCGGGACATAGGGCATCAGCAACAAAGTTGCGGAACTGGACGCTGTTGACGGCCAAAGCCTTTATCGCCGTCCAGTTCGTTTGAGCTTCTCCCAGCTCTCTTTTGACTGTGCGCCTCCACGTCGTTTTCGGTCTACCTCTGCTACGACTTCCTTGCGGGTTCCATTGCAGCGCTTGAGCTG
>JANSTU010052250.1:0-20400 GCA_027564075.1 Bolitophila hybrida
TATATGTATATAATGATAAAGAATGCGTGAATCAAACGAACATTTTACAATTGTATATTTTAGGGTTTTCATGAGTCATGATGCCATGCATTATGATAATGTTAACGGGATCAGTATGCATTTGTAGAAATGTTTTCATTTAAAACAAAATTATGGTTTTTTCGTCTACCCTAAAATAATTTATTAAAAAGCATAAAACAACATTATACTGCACATAAGAAATAATGGTTTTTACTTTAAGCAATTTGTTTAGTCTTCTCCTTTATGAGAAAACCATTCATACTCGTACGTTATCGTTGATTATAGATTATATTAGATTTATGTGCATGGAGTAACGTTCTAAGTATAAACGGGCGCACGTAGGTCGCAGATCGGACCCATTGAGCTCCTCCGATCGTTGATATATAAGCGATCACATAATGTTAAGCTTAACCCATATCGGACAGCTGTACGACTAGTCGAACACCAAAATATGCTTTAAACATTTGTTTAATCTTAGTCAATACAATCCCCCAACCCTCATCCCCTAATTTGCAGGAGAGGTGCCCGCAAACCCTTACATGCAGAGGTAATTGTGTGTAAATAGTATAAATAGCCCCGGGGGTTCAAAAAACTAACAAGCATGTATATTGAAGTTTAAACCTTGTATAAGTTGCTGCCAGGTTAACTAAAAGTAGATTGAAGATGCTTGAAGACTCAATTGCTTGCGTTGATGAACATCTTGTGTCGATTTTACATTTTTTTTCAAAAACTTCAAAATTATTTTTTAAAAAGACAAAACCAAAATACTTAAGCTTCTTTCTTTGCAATTCAATTATTTTATCTGTTTTACACACATAGATGGCATTACTAGAATTTTTCCATATGATTTTTATTTAGTACTAAATTTGACGAAATTGCAAAGTGGTTGCCGCGTGAGCTCACAGTCAACCAATAACAACAACAAAATTAGACACCAGAATACAAAAGACAGTCAGCTGAGTCGACAGCAATCAACGAACGGAATCCACAGCGAGCAAAGACGAAACAGTCGGCCGGTATGGTGATGGCGTCTGTATTTTGGGATGCGAACGGAATAATATTTATCAAACTATCTCCAAAAAGGAACCTCCATCAACAGCGCACTTTTGGATCGATTGAAGGCTGAAACCGCAAAGAAGCGGTCACATTTGAAAAAGCAAAAAGTCTTGTCTTGGTGAAACAAATCGATGAAAAAGATGGACAAATTGAATGAATTTGGTTTTGAATTGTTTACCCGTCCACCATATTTTCCAGATTTAGCCCCCAGCAACTTTTCATGTTTTCGGATCTCAAGAGAATGAGAATGAAAATGAGGCCTATTTTGAAGAGAAAGAGAAATCGTACTATAAAAATGGTATCAAAAAATTGTATGACCGCTATAAGCATTCCATCGTCAACCGTTCCATTTGATTTGACTTGCCATGACCAAGCATATTGAATTCTCCGATCGACACACGTTGTACTTCGATAACTTTTTTACCTCGCACGTTGGCTGATAAAAATTGTGCGTGCGCCACCGGAACTGTGCGCAAGAACCGTGACCATTGTGGATGGGGATAGAGTGAACAACCCAGCCGTTAGGGTTTATCTGGACACAAAATTAATATTCGTTAATACTTAGTACAAAAAGTGAAAAAAAATCCATGAACATTATTATTTTTAGAATTTATTCTTGTATTACCATTTTTTTTGGTCCGGATGGTAGAGTAAGTCATTTCTCTAATCAATGCATCAATTTTTTTAAGTAATTCTTATCAAATGGATTCTTAGCTTCTCTGACAAATTTTCGGAAAAATAGTAAAAGTGTGAGATTCGGCATTTGATTAGTCTAACACTTCATAATAGTTATTATTTATTTTTTTTTAAAACGGATCTAGATTCTTTGTCCCCAAAATGGGTTAAAATGATTATTAATTACAGGATATTTGTAGTGCCACTAAAAAAAGTGATAGAAAACGCTGAGAAGAAGAATTATTGGAGTGGAACGACAAACGAGATTTTCTAACAGCTTCGCTGAAAAATTGGGCTAGAGCTGGCGTGACCTTCGACTAAACCATGTTGGTAAAACGGAAGAATTGCAAATGTTAAAATAAATAAGCGGAAAATAGCAAACAAATTATTGGCCGAAATGGGACATTTATTTTTACGAATTTAAAACAACAGAATTAAACTCCACGGACTTTAATATTTGGGAAAAAATATAAAATAAATCTTTCAGCCCGCAGTCTCTCATCTCGTATTCATTTTTGTAATTACGAAAGTCTGCGGGGCGAGCGACCGCGATATCAAAAGCTTAAAATTTGTACGAAAATCCGCAGGGTCTAAAACTAAAAATGTGTAAAACAGTCGACGAGATGAAAGCCGATTGTTTGAAATTCTTCAAATCAAATGCAAACCTCGAACGGACTTGGTTTCGGGAGTTGTGGCAATGTTGAGGATAAAAATAGTTAAATGATAAATATTTTTCAGTATTTTAAATGGGCTTATGGGAAGTCGCCAGTTCAGTCCTGGCCGGCAGACCGAACAGTTTTTCGAATGTAACACTTTAAATCAGTAGGTTCCTCTTGCTATTAATAACCTATTTCTAGGTTATTGATTTGGAATAACGGAACATTAATGCCATTAATTAACATGGCGTTGATGATTCACGATTCCGAATATAAAAAAGCAAGATAGATCTCGGTGCATAGAGATATCTCAAAACAATGCACATTTGCCCTGCAAAGTTGTCGCGTCAGGGCAAATTAATACTCCTAACCATCGGGGATGTGTTGTGAGTGTTAGAGCACAGTAACTATAATAGGAGTAGCACAGCTTTATTCGTGACAGCAAAGAAGTCACTGAATCTCAAAAATGTTTGACAAAAGACGTTTGGAAAATTGAGGTGTAAATAAGATACAAAGTTCTGTTCATAGCCAAAAAAAATGGCCAGTCTCGAAAAATCTTGTATTAAAAATGTTTGAATTATTATTTTGTCGATTTTTTTTTACCGTAAAGAACTGACAAACATTTTCCACCAGCTGGTTAACAAAAAAAAAACATATTTCTTAATTGACTTTTTCCATAAACTTATTTCTAAAGATTTATAGAATATGCTGGTAAAGTTTTTTTCCAATATTTAAAGTCGTTGGAAAGTTACAACAGTTAGAAGACCAGTAAACCATTTTTTGTTTGCTTTTAAATTGTTTGTTTTTGCAATTAAATGGAATCAAGTCCGGTAATATGCATTCTGGTCGGTCTAAGAAACAAAAAGAAAGTCGTCATAAAGTGCAAAATGATACGGAATTGACATCAGCTTTAGCAATAAAACTCAAAGTATGGCATTTTTGCGTTTGTATCTGCCAAATCTGCATATGTAAGGAATGTAACAAAGACGCAAACATTTGTGTAGGCTTTCAAAATTATTCAAAATTGCAAGTGTGGGAGCCAGCAGCTCGTGAACTCGTCTTTGAAATTTGAAATTGTCTTTCTGATATAAAAAAAACAAAATCCGTAAGAATTTAAATCCTACAATCCGCAATATACACAAAACTAATAACTCGCAATACATAATACTTACAATTCATGAAACACTTAGTTTTTATTTTAAATTATACACCCTTTACAGAATATCAAAAAAAACTCAACTCAACTAAAAACAAATAATTTAACATGTATGTTGTTGTTATTAAAAAAGTTTTATTTATTGAAATGTTTAAATTTACACATATGGTTGGCAATTGGCTGTCACGTTACTTTTATGGCCTAGGATACTTTTCGGGGTTGATTTTTCTTGTATAACTTTTTTAAGCGCCTGTGATCTAAGGTTTTACCGAACTGGATATTTGAGATATAGATTAAGATATTTTTTTATATTTTAATAAAATTACATGCGAAATGTTGTTTAACTGATGTCTGTATACTCGATACCTACACCACGTAAACAAACTCCCCCAAAGTCTTGTTTTTTTTTTTTTTTTGATCTAAGTTGAAAGATGTTCAACTGCATATATCAATGAACTAATATTACTATATATTAAAAAAAAATGCCCAACTAAAATCTCCAATATCAAAATAATAAATATATTTAACATTCCTGATTTTAATCGAAATATGTACTACAATTTTACGTTTTTAAATAGTATGTAAAATGCAAACAATAAAACACACCAAAAATATCTAAAAACATTCTCAATTAAATGCAAAACAATTTAAATAAATTTCAACTTTAAACCAATTTATCAATGCAACGAGCTTTGCGACACGTTCGGGCGCTTTTTTTCCACTCGCTGATCAACTGGTTTTTCCCTGGCTTGAGCGCAAGCATTATTCGAACACATTTAAAATGTATGTTTATCGACCCAAAATGGGTACATTATCCATTAAAATAATAACAAAACAGCTTTTTTCTGTTGTTTTTTTTTTAAATGCAGCACAGCCATTATACCATATAGCATATTAAGTGAATAAAGCAACATATATTTAAATGCAGTGACACAAATTGATTAAAACATTCAGTTTTGGAAGAGAGACACAAGGCGGTAGATATGTATAATAAAATATGCGTGTGTGTGTGTGTGTGTGTGTGTGCTGTTATTCGGTGGACATTATATAAATGTTTACGTGGTTTTTTATATGTTATCTCGAGCATACATAAATATTATATATAAACTTGTATATGGTAGCTGTTTATTTAGTATTAAATGTGATGTCCAGTTTTGGTTAATTGTCCGTTGTCATGTTTTTATTTAAATATCGAAAACGGAGATTGTGTTTTTGATTACAGTGCAGCAGAACGTATGTGCTTAGGAGAGCCAGCAATTGATGACAGTAATTTGGGTTAACAGGGCAAACATGTTCTGAACTAATATTGTATTCAGATTCATTGTACGATAATGGAAATCGTACATGAATATATTTTAAATATGCAATATTACAAATATTGAACATTACGTTCTATTGTAATGACCTATATTCGAAGGACTACATGAAATACACATCGACGAACTTCGAAATTAAATATAAATACATTTAATATGAAGCCGCACCGCGAAGTTTTGTAATTTTTAAATTAAGAGTGGTAAAATGTCAGGCTCATTTTAAGATTAAGATAAAGTTTTCAAATTTATTTACTATAGAATATCAATATTTCAATTTTTCAAGGCACTTTTTCGGGTTTGTTACAGCATATTTACAATTCACGTGTGTTTTTTTTAAAAGTCATTTTTAAAGAAAGAAAATATTTAGAAAATATTTCAAGGATCACAACTTTACAGAATTGTGACAATACAAAACATACCAGAGCCAAGGGACACTCAAATCTTTTTCGGGATTCTGATTTATTATGGCAGCTTCATTAAAGAAATGAGGGATCCTTGTTCACCTTCAGACGCTTTTTTGATGATCTAGTAGAAGTGTAACCGAAATCATATTGAGAACTTGAAAATAATAATGTAATATATATGTGGATAAGAAAAAAATAATATCATTTGTTAAGTTTTAAAATGGCTTCATTACTTTTTCTGCAATGCCCTTCAAAATGCGCTCAAATAGAATACACATTACACAATTATTAGCAGAACGGCTCCTCTTAGGGTGAGTTTTTAAGAGAAGTGCAGGGAGTTTAGGCTTACTCTAGACTATACAAAACAAAGAGATTCCACAGTCAAGGATGTCTCTGCATTCGGCTAAACGGTATACATTCTTCACATTCTTATTGAATGTGAAGCGTGGTTTTGCAGCCGATAGGCTCTTTTTAGACGGTTGCTGGATAAGCTGGTCTATTGCTTATTCTTTGATCAAGAATTACACTATCAATTCCAAATATGACTCCAAAATATTGTCTTCATAGAAGCTTTCAATTAAATAGATTGAGCGTTTCATCTTCTTCTTCTCGTCAGAATATGTCAAGATATAGTCGGCGTAGAGAAAGTTGTTGTCAGAAATACCTTCAAAGTGACAAAAAAAAATAAAAATGTGTGTTAGTTAGTAGGAGTTTTGTGAGATTAACACTATAAACTTTCGTTTTCATGCGATTTCGAAGTAAATAGACGCTCAGACAATCATCGTGTTCCCAAAATTGAATGATAATTTAATAATTTTTTGTTTAGCCCACTATAAAATAATTTTCATCGATATCTTAAGTTAAATATTGGTTGTGAACTCAGTTTTTATCGAACTTTAACGATACAATGAGATTTCCAAACATTTCATGTGAACAAGATTTTAGTTTTTTTTTTTCAATAGATGAGAATGATTGATAGAAACTTTTTTGGTTTAAAAAAAAACAAATTGTTCATCTACTATTTGTTTGCATTCTGAAACTGTTTGTTATGAAATTTTGTGTTTTCAAATATTTTTACCGTGCCGACATTTTTGGATTTTAGTGAAATTATTGTTTTTTTATAATCAGTTTATTTTACTTGTACCCATATTGCGATTCAGATGATAAGTCACTATTAATAATAAAAGATTATTTGTTTCCGCACATTTTAGGGTTTGTGGAAATTATACTTTAGTTAAAGCTGGAAAACACCTTTTAAATCACGCTGAGGGAAAACAACCCTGCGAACGTCGGATAGAGGGCCAAAGAATAAGGGAAAACAACCCTGAGAACTACGGATAGAGAGCCAAGGAATAGTATCCTATGGCCAACACGTTTTTAGTCACGTTAAGGGAAAACAACCCTGAAAGGAATAAAGAAATAAAGGTGCTGGCCATAGTACTACACCTTTATTTTTGTTTTTTTTTATATCTTTTCCACATCAAGGCAGAGGTAAGTTATTTGATGCGTTGTTGCTCTCTAGATGTGAAATAAGTGGGATCCTGTGAGTGCACTTATATATATAATTTATCTGGTTACATGTAAAAAAAACTGTAAGTTGCAATAATATTAACAAAACTCCGCTTACAAACGTCCGAGGTCCTTTTTCATTTTTTTAAAATACATAGATAAAAACACAAACATTATTTTTTCCCTAACTCCTTATAACTTATAAATTCATTTGTTTTTGTCATAGTTTTTTTGACTTTAAACTGTCACCACAACTAAAGTTTAATTTTCACGAACCCTAAAATAATACGACTGTGTGCAAAAACTCCTAATCTTTTAATTTTTTTTTTTTTTTTTTAATTTTTGTAACCTTTTCCTTCCTCCTTCTTTATACACAATTACAAAAAATGAACTTTTTGGCGGTATCTCCCTTAAGAGTTGTCCGATTTTATTTATCTTTTTTCAAAACATAGGTATTTTAAATACCTTTCAGATAATACCCCACACTTCTGGGTATACCCCCCATCTCAAAAAATGACTTTTACTGTTTTTTTAAAAAAAAACTTTGACGCCCTCTCACCCTTAAGGGTTTTGATAGCGCCGAATAATGTTTGAGGTTTTTTTTCGACCCGGAAACCAAACGCCAAAGCTCACAATGGTTGTCTACGTCTAGCGCCCGAAAAAAGCATGTATGAGCAAGTCGAAGGTGAAAACTGAAAACGATATTTTTTTATATAGCCGTGGAATCGTTCACAAGTCTACTATCGCCAAGTTCTCGAAAGATTACGAAAACGAGTCAAGGGTGCGCCCAGACATCGCTCGTAACTGCATCCTGCATCACGACAACGCGCCGTGCCACACCGCCCACATCGTGTCCCAGTATTTGGCCTCTATATGTCACCCTGTGACTTTTTTTTGTTCCCTAGAATTTGTTCCGTGGTCAAAGGAACCCATTTTGAGTCGATTACGGACATCCAGGCGTCCGTGACGAGGGTACTCGCGGACATCTCAGTCGAAGCGCTGGAATCGTTGTATGACTGCCCAAGGGGACTACTTTGAAGTGGATGGCAGAGTTGTAAAATAATTTTTAAATATACGGTTTTTATGGAATCAGTCTCATTACCTAATTGTCATTCCTCATAGGTCGCCGTAGTTGAGAGAGATAAGGCGTCGCTCAGTAAAAACAGGACGTTCCCGGTTTAATTTTCGGGTTACCGATGTGTAAGCTAAACAAGATTTTAACAATTCAACTAGATGAATCCCTTTAAGAAAACATCATAATTTATATGTATTTTGATGCAGTTCTCTTAAATTCTTAAAACAACAAAATTCAAAAAAGTATTCATTTAGTAGTTTGTTTCTATAATTTTCGATGCTTTCAGAAAAACTGCAAATCTACTACTTTTTGCTTATTTTCATCTCATAGCTTCCGTTTATCCACATTATTCTATTAAACGTCTAGAATAGAGTCAAACATTTGGGATCAAACTTTTCCAATATAAACACCCCGCGGATCAATAAAATATTAATTAATTATTCCTAATTCAATTTGCTTGGCAAACTTCAATCTCACGAAGATTCCATCAATATTTTATATACGCGTTCTCATCTCCCTTGGCTGCGGCAAAGTTTTGATGTGTGATAACTCTCCAGATTACTGCGCGAGTCTGTGTGCATACTTACGTCTGTTATATTATAATGTTAGTACATTGTTCATGAAATTCAATTTGCAGGGTCTAATTGATATGCTCCGCTGCCCCGTCTATTATAACATGTATTATACAATTGTTGTTTGCTAAAGGGATGTGCTGTATGCAAATATTAAAGCTGGCGCATATCGTCGATTTGGGACACGGCATGATAACACGAACGAGCTTTGTCGCGCACTCACGAGATTTGTACACGTCTTTTGGTATATTATAGTTAAGAGACTAGCAGCACAAACAAGAATTACAAATCTCAAAGTGAGGTGAGTGGGTGTGTGAAAATGTTCTTGTGGGTACTGCACTATTATACATAAGTGTAAGATGTTCTGCATACGTGATGAGATCGCATTGGCATCGCTCCCATTGTACAATAAGTACACATACAACTTGACTTGCTCATCGTTTGCGACTGCGACGCTACGACTGAGAGCAACACACAAAAACTTGTAATGGCACACGTGCTCTCAAGTAAACTAGATAAACGATACATAACCGTACGCCAAAGTGCCGCAGCACGGAGTTATATATACGGCTAATTGGAAATCACACCCGGTCTGCGTATACGTCGGCAACGATGATGTTGCGGCAGGCAGCGTCGGTGGTTGGCTAATTAAATGATGATGTCGATCTTCATTGCTGCCAACGACGACGATGCACGAGTGCACGTCTTACAAATTACAGGTGTGCCATAAATCTGCCAGAGTAAGGTGTCCGCAAACATTCAAGCATGTAGCAGCAGCACTCGGCACAACCAAAGAGACGGAGCGTTTCTTTGACTATTCCTATGAAATACGGTGCACATTGCACAGCACAGATTGTAGATAAAAACAAACTTTTTTAAATATTATTTTCGAGTACGCGCGCAAAAAGAAAAGTGTTGTTTGCGAAATGTAAATGTACTTGTATGCCTCTGTATATGTTACGGTGTATAATGTAAATGTTACATAGATATATAGAGAAAGAGTGAGGGGTATATATCTGGATGGGCGCATCTTTTGCTAGACAGCAACTTCGCGTAAATTATGCAAATAAAATGCACAAGCTCGCCTGAAATGCGCCAAGTTGTACGTGAAAAATTATTATGTGTATGTGTGTGTGTGCGCAGAAATGTACGCGATTTATTCACGCGATGAAAAACAGTGTCAGCAGTACGCAAGCACGTCGGAATGGTGTGGGTAGAGAACTCTGTGGGCGAGTATACCGTAAACTGTGTGTAGGTTGTTTTTTTAGGTATATATTTTTTGAAAATTTATGCAAGCTTTGAATTTTTCATTGTTTTAAAGTTTTAATTTTTCTTTGAAACATATTTACCTAATTTTTTTTTAAATATTTGAATTTTATTAAATTTATATCTGCTGTAATTTAAGTAATATTTTTTTTTCTTTTAAATGGATAATGTTTATGTGTGCTTACCATAAACATGTATGTATCTTCAATGGTGTAACCGGAAAGGGAAGTTGAGAGACCAGAGCTCGTGAAGAGGTCTTCGCTATATCCTTTCAGCTATTTGTTGTAAGCTTATGTAACTTGCTTAAGTGTCACATAAGTTAGACTTAAAATTGAGCATTTACAGATAGAATTTAAGTGACCGGTCCAATGTGTGTCAAATAGACGTGCCACTGACTGTTCCATTTATTTATATATTATGTGCCTTATGTCTTCGAAAAACAACCTTTCCACATCGATTTGACTAACTATATATGTAGATGATCCACGCCATCTGATAACCATTAGAATAAGAATTATTGATTATTTGATGCTGTTATTTTGTCACGGAGCAAAAATTAAAATATTGCAGATGGACGTTCCAAGATATTTTTTAACTTAGTTGATTTAACCACTTTACAATTTTAAAAAAAATGTAAATGCAGGAATTTCAACAAAATTATTATTTTATAACTTATTAAACAAATTTTTTATTCTTCTAAGTTTAATAGCCTGAATCATATTTAACAGCTTTGCCGCATTTGCCTTTCTCAAGCATATATTTACCAATTGGGCAAACACTACCCCAATTTGACGCTAGCCTTGAAGATTATATTTCAACACGAGATGTTTGCTGGGTAAACTGGCCCAGAATTTCGCCGCTGTGACTGACGATGTCGCAGAAGATCCCGGAGAATCGACCAGACGACGTGCCACGCAATTGGACATTAGTTGGCGGTCTTTGAAGCAAATGTTGGTGAAATTTGTATGTGACCTTCGCTAGAGCTATCCATTATCTTGGCCACGGGGATGAAAACTTTTTATTCGAAAATCATCATAAGCGATGAGGCCCATTTCCATCTTTATGTAAATATGAATATACTAAATTATCGCTTCTAGGGCACCGATTTCTAAAACTCAAACGACTACTGTGGCATGCTCAACGACTTTCTCTTTTCTCAATTAGACGAATTGGCACTTGATAACAAGTGCTTTGAAACATTCAACTGTATGGAGCAGCCTGAAAACAATTCCGGGTCGCCTAATCTCTCGTTTTAGCTATTTGCACTGGCCGACAAGATCTTCCAATATAACTGTTCCAAATTACTTTTTGTATTTTTTTTTGTATGTCAACAAGCCTCAGACGCTTGAATCCCACAAAGATAATGAATGCGAGAAAATTCTGGTAAGGGAAAAGCTATAAATTGGATCCGCATTTTCATCAATACTACCCACCGGCACTTGGTCGATATAATTTTCTGGACTTTAAGGAAAATAATTTAAGGGGGAGTTAAGGTTTGACAATTGTTTTTATTGCAATTAGTTTTATTTTTATTTCTGAAAGTACAACAACTGAAGAATATTGTATTAAATATATATTTCTGGGAACTTTGTCTGGGTGGTTTCCCGCAGAACATTAACAAAAGCTACAACCAACTCAGCTGGAAAATTAATCCCAAATCACTGTCGTTGAAATTGCAGCATCACTTTTAACAAAGGCTTTTCTGACCTTTGCGGATCAGCAGAGCGGACAATCAAGCTGCTCGCAAGACCAAAGAAGGCAGAGTTTTTTTTGTAGTTACGTCGAGTTTTAAAAAAAAAAAAATAATAATAATTTTACAATAACAAATAGGTCTATTTTTTCGTAAAAAATCGTTATTTTGGCTTCAAAATTGTGCCAAAAATTGAAATTGAAAAATTTAAAAAAAAACTTGACGAAACTAGAGAGATGCAGTAATAAACTGAAGAAAACATTTTGATTTATTGGTTTCAGATGATCCAGTGAATGCTGTAGGCTGGTCACAGCACAAAAACTTTTCTTAGGCGCCTGCGGAGATCTACAAAAAATCCGTTATTTCTTTCTATTTGTGAATATATTTGTTTTTAAATGTTCTTCACATGTTGTACTTTTATATAATAATATGTAATATAAACCTCAAGTAATAATTCTTTCTAAAAAAATCATGAAAAAAGGTCGATTTAGACAAAAAAAACCTTACCTCATATTCTGCTAGATTCTGGTTATAAAATGGTAGGTATTCGACTAATTTGAATGATGCGGGTTTTTGAGCTTTAAAAAAATACAATTATATCTTCCCAAAATTTCATGTCTATCGGAGCAAAACTGTAGAAGTTATGGAATTTTAAAACATCGTACTACACCGAGGCAGCTGATTACTGTTTTAAACACGATAACGAACCATTTCATCAGCTATTAAGCGGATATATAAAGAACTTAGTAAGGATGCTCCTTTGGAACGATGTCTCGACGGCTATACGCAAAATTATGATTAAAGTTTATTATTTATTATTTGGAAAATTACTCCAAAAGTCATTCCAGCTGATTCAAATTTTTTCGAAATCGCCGCTTTTGCATTTGCTGCACATTTAATGAAAGCATATCAGTTTTATTGATGTTCTTTCATAGCATGCACGTGAAATAGGGACCGCACAGCCATGAATGAAGATAACGATCGAAAAGAGCGCAGGCAGTTCGACTGAGACAAGAGTTAAGAGATGCCACAGACCTCCAAAATGTTTCAGAGTCTCTCCTGTATGGTCCTGGAATCGACGATTCAATGTAAGTTAACAAAAGAAAAAAAATCTACATTTTTTATTTTTTTATTTCAGATACAATTACAATGACTACCGTGAACATATTTATCTGAGATACTGTTCAAAGGGTGTATTTTTATATACAATTTATTAAAATCACAGGAAACATATAGTATCTTCAAAATAAAATCGAGAAAATGTGCCTCTCTTTGGTCTACAAAACCCGCTTAACCCCTTAAATCATATCCAAGTATATATACTAATGGTCATTAATAACAAAATCCACAAATTCTTCATCATCATTTAACATTTATATAGCAATTTTCATTTAACCATGAATCTCCAAAAATCCTTCTTACCAAAATCAAGTTTATGTCAATTATATTTTATATACACTCGCCCAAAGACAATTTAATGATTTCACTGTAGAACATAATAAAACAATTCAGGCTTTTCCGTTCCATATCGGCTTATACCCGAAAACTATTTCTAATATAGTGTCAATTAATTATTCGAGATTAAACACACGCATTGTTCGGCCAATAATAACACTATTCGCCAACTATTTAACACCCTTACGAGTATACACAGCAACAAATACCCATTGACCCCAAAGTCCCTACTAAGCCGCATATTAAATGAGAATCTCTCCGGCGGGATTCTTATATGCTCACTTCTATACATATATAGAACCCACTGTATGCAAATTAATTACAGACGGTGGTATTTGTGGGTGCCCAAGTATACAGTGTGGGTGTGTGTATATGGTTGCCGAGTTTAAATATGATTAACATACTTCAGAAATCAGTTTAAGGGTTAAGTTGGTACGGTTATAGTGCGGCCAGAAAGATAAGGGTGTCTCTATGTTTATTATAGGAAACTAAATAATTTTATATGCGATAATAGTATTTTTTTCTAAAGACAGACCACTGTGTGTGTGTGTATATGGCCTTTATCATGGTGCAAAGCGTGACGCAGAGTTCCGAGAAAGAATTACGCCGCGGATTAGGCCAAGATTGATTCAGCACCGTATAATTATAATTTGCGCGTGCACCGTGGAAATTGAAATTGATTAACGGCCCGCGCACGTTGTGTAAATTCGAGGAATAATGAGTTTTTACATGCGTCTGCGCGTAGGTCTGCATTTATAGTATCTATACAAATTGTATGTTCTTTATACTCTGGCATATACCTGTGCACAGGTGGATGTTTATTGTGCGGCATTCACGAGAAAGGAGCCGAGCATTCGTATATATGTGCAACACGGGCACAAAACCGCTTTTGACCTCAGATTATTCATATCTATATACACATGTATATGTTTGTATTTATGTTGCTGCAAAATTGCATCCAGTGTACGTGTGTGTGTGTGTGTGAGAGTGTAACTATATTGTCTGAATATACCTTGTTGTTTGTAGTACATGTCCGCCGATGTTTTGCGTGAAAATACAGAATTAATAATTTAGATTTGTTGAAAGGGAATAATTTATTTCGAAAACCGAAATAACTGAATTAGTAATAGCGCGCGTTTTCCCAAAGTTTTTCTGAAATTTATTATGCATTGCTTAAAAGTTTTTTTTTTGTGTTGTTATTATTATTAAATAATGCATTTGTGTGTAGTACACCATATACAAAATGAATTTATGTTTTGTATGCATTTGTGTGCAAGAGTTTTGAATAAAATGTGTGCCACCCCCGCGAGAATCGCTCTCTCATATAATATATTTTGTTTCGTGTGCGCCCACGATAAAATGTAAATGCAATTTTTTGTTTGTTATAATTTATGTAATCCATTCGAATGAAATCGGAATTTGTTTGAAAACAGTTTGTTGTTGGTGTGTGCGCTGGATAGGCTTCAGAGTACTCACGTATATATATATATATATATATATTCGCCTGAGGGATGCGTTAAATATACGATTTAAAGAGGACTACCGTGCAAACATTCAAACACATACACATACACTTTCCAACTGCATATTCAGTTTGTTCGTTTGAGCGAATTTTGTGTGTAATTTGCATATTTTCGGAATGCTGACTTTCCTGGAAAATGCAACACCATCCATATGCATTTTCCGACGGTTTCTGCATGTCTATATTGTAGAATTTGGATAAAGTAGACATGAGAAGAGTGACGCGAGAGTAATTCAAATGCACAACAACATTGTTGATTAAAGCATTAAATTTACATTATTTCATCATGCCCAATTGATAATAATTAAAGATTTGAAGTGCAATGAAATTTACAGAATCGATTTTAGTTAGGTGGCTATTTGATATAGATTGTTGAATTTATTGGTATTAATGAAATGTTGTATATTAGTTTTTGATGGTTTTGATGGCTGATTTACGGATTTTTAGTATTTTTTCTTTGACTTCTCGGACAGGAAAGAACATGAGTTAAATTTGTGTGAATTGAAAACTAACTTTTTTATATAAATAGTAATCACATGAGAAAAAGAAATAAAAAGCTCGGTCTGAAAATCAAAAATGTGTGTTTTCTTAAATGTTTTATACGAAACATAAATAATAAAGTTCATTTAAATATTAAAAACTTAAGTCAATTGAAATGTAATTATTGATCTTTGCATAGTTTTATCTTTATAAAATATCGAAAAACAAACAAAAAGCAAAGGTCGAGTTCTTAAAAAAAATGTTTCATTGGCGGACAAACAATATCCGGATTGTCATGTCTGAATCAAAAATAGGAAATTAAATCGACCAATTTTTGCGTCCTGATTTCCTGAAAAAAGCGTTTAAATGGTTTTTATATTGCGAATTTCATCACACATTTTTAGAGGTGATTCACGACGCTATAAGACGTTGGAAAAAATTAACAAAACAATATTTTTATTTAAATCAATTATTTATAGGCTGTTTTTTTCCTTTTTTGCTTTTAAAAAAAAATCATACACCCCACGAAAGGACTGGTGATACGATTTGATACCCGATTCGTACTCAGGGGATCATTTTCATCAACATTGTTGTTGTGGTGAGTTAAAAAACTCGCTATGAAAAAAATAAAAAAAATGACGTATGAGGTCAAATATTTGATGCCAACTAATATAATTTATATGGAAGATTTATGCTCTTAAATGTATTTTCATATCGAAAACATGTTTGCTCTTATATTACGACTTTTGTAATAAAAAAATATTTTAACTGTTTATTCAAAGTAGTTACCTTCCGAGTCGATACATCGTTGACAGCGATTCAAAAGTGATTTGAATAACTTTTCAACATCATTCACCGGAATAGCATTTAGAGTTCGCGTCACGACCGCCTTTATTGTGTCCACATCTTCAAAGTAGCATCCTTTCAAATGAATTTCTAGTTTCGGGAATAGGAAAAAGTGGCACTCAAGTTTTTGGGCCAAATATTTGTATTCGTATTATTTTTTTTTTTGGTTTTTTTCATGGTCTCTCAAATAATTTGGTCCAAATCGGGCGCATACCTTTCTCTTGTTCAAATTATCGGTGACAATGGATTGCATAGTCCCGTACGGCATTCCCAAGGCCTCTGCTATCATCCTGATGGGCGCATTTCGATCTTCTGCAATGAATTCATGATCTTTTTGGATTGCTTCAGGTGTTCGTGTTGTGCGCGATGGTCCGGGACATAATGGGAATGATTAACGTTGTTAATAACGGTAATAACAGATTATCATGATTGTCATTATAGAAAAATTCGTATGCTTCAAAAATAGTGATCGCGTACTCACTAGTTTGCGATTTGCGAGGAAAGGGGACTTTTATCGATCATATCGGATTTTTTTCACCTCGATTAATTGTAGTATAAGTAAAAAACATATCAGAGATTTGCTATAAAAATAAATAAAACAAATTTACACCTTTTAAACTAAGATGGCCGATCATTGAAAATGCGCCTGTTGGATTTTGTGTTTTTTTATATTTTTTTCGCATCCCGTGACTAACGTCAAAAAAAGTTTGCCGAATTTTTACCGAACTTTACCGAAGAAAGATAAAAAAAGCTGTAAATAGTAGTTTGAAACCTCATAACCTTTTCTTTAAATATTTTGAGAAAACAATCTCGATGAAAAGACTATGTAGCATATACTTTCGCCAAAGTTATATTTCTTGCAAATTTTGTGTACTAGATGAGGTTAATTTTTTTCCGACAATGAGTCTTTGAGGGCAAGTACAGAAATGACTCCCAAAAAAAGCTTTTATTTAAGTTTTTTTGGCCATTTGCCAGAGGTCAAAAAAAGAGGTATACGGTGATCACCGCTGCTGCCGACTGAATCGTCTGAAAACAAAAACTAAAGCGGGAATCATCAGTTAATGATGTAATGCTGTATGCTATAAATTACCAAAATTTCACTCACATTTTCGGCTATTAAAAATAAATAATCGTCAAAACTAAAAATCGCTCGTCCAAGTTTAGGATAACTATATATGTAATAAATGAGAAAAATGTCCAGCTGATCGGTAAAGCCGTTCTCAAGTTACAGTCACCGACTTCGAAAACATGGTTTCGAGAAAAACGCGTTTAAAGTTTTGAGTACTATTCATATGCAGATAAAAAAATTATCTTAATTTGAGCTGTCGTCGAGCCTAATCCACATAGAATCAAAAATGGATAACAATCCTCTGTACCTTCATTTAAAGTACAGGTAGCAATTTTAGCCTTGCTGTTTTGTGTGAATCCTCCAATGCATCTTTTCAACATTTCTTCGTTTGTAAGACTTTCGTAAATAGGAATTATTGTATCTTTCTTTGTCAGACCGTACGTTTTTATGTGCCTTTTACTTGTTGATATTTACACCACGAATTAAAAGCTAAAAAAGCTACTTATCTCCATAAAAAAACGGTCCGTTTGGTCTAAAATTTTCAGAGAATACTAAAACAATTTCTTCAAAATTATTAGTGTACCTGCCCTCTTAAGGAGAAGAGCCCTAAGATCCCATAAAACTATTTTGAATGTTAATAATACAAAATCCCCGAACTTATTCTTGACTCTTGTTTTTTTTTTAAATATAATAGAACACAGATAGAGGAATGAAATCCAATCCAGTTGTTTTTTTATTAATAAATGTTATTGCAGTTGCGTGAATTGTTTTTCCTTGATTTATGTTAATTGTGATTCAATTATTTTTTTTTTTATATGAAATTATTCATCTTATTTTCGTATTCATTCATTCATGATCCATGGATAACAGATAGATATTTTATAAATTGTATGGAACGTTCTGTAGTACAGAACAGATTTATATAGTCTTCAGCAATTCGGTGCCATATATAATTGGTCTGTCATAGGTAACAAGTGACTGATGTTCCGAAAACATTGGACTCTTGGAATTAGTTAGTTTCAACCAAGTTGTAATTTGAAGCAGTTTTTTAAAAATAAAACTTTTTAAGTTTAATATGTCTCTAGTCCGATAAAAAAACAGTAATAATATATTACATTATAAATGCTTTTTTTCGAAATTACGGTGTGCGAAAGACAAGCTTGAAAAAAACTCGAATTCAAGTCACGTATATATATTTCCTTCCCGATTCTCAAACCATTTGCAGGACTTTGAGCCGACCTCAACCGACGCGACGGACATTCGAATTGGGTTCACAGGCACAAATAATCTGTTTCATTCGTACGTGCGAGCAAACGTTATATATACTTTAAGTACCAAAGCCGTACATTTAATAACGATCTTGCGCCATATTCTTGACACATTTCACAAAACCAAAGCTAAATCTTAAATCGGTTCTGTCATAGCCATTTTATTGAATACAGGCGTTCTTCAAGCACACAGCACACGCGTACATTAAGGATTAATCATTATTTGTCCGAAAATTGGTAGGAGAACTATTAGAAATGTGGTGCGACAGTGTTCGCGTGTAATTACGTGATAATTTCCCAACCCAAGCCCACCGCACACACGGAAAATGTCCTGTTGTGCGCTGAGTTGTGGTGATGTGTTGCTGGCGATGCCAATCTGTTAGGTCGATTAAAAATACACAACAAAATGAGCGTACTTTATCGGAAGTCTCAGGCAATCACATACAGAGAAAAAAATGTTTGTTAATACTTGTAAATATTTACGCTCGATTTGGGAGCAGGCCAGGGAGGTGGTCTTATGCGTACAAATCATGTTTTCGCATTGCGATTCTGTCAGAACATATATTTTTTTCATACCGATTTTAAGATATAAATATTTCACGGAAAACATATATATTGTTTATAGGCATTGCATAAATGCTGAGAGTTTGTATGTTTGTGCATATATCATATTCCCATGCGCGATGTTCACGAAACGATAAAATCATCGTATTTTATATGGGTTATGTGGCTATACTAACTACTCGTATATGAGGTTGTATCCATTAAAAGTGTCGTTTATTTTCGGAGTATTTTTTTTACGGATCCATGTAACGGTATTATTTGTGAAGTGTGTTCATAAATCGCGGGTATATGAGTGTCTGTCTCTCGTTGCGGGTATTTTTTTTTGTTATGTTATCTTCACCTGTCAGGCACATCGATTCGGATGCGCAGAGGCAGCTGTACATATGTATATATATATACGCGCTCTGGACATTTTTATTGCAATTGCGGATTTTAAATAAATATTACGAATATATGTATCCACTTTATATATTTATAAACAATGAATTTGTTCGAGTTTATAAAAAAGAACTCTCGAATTTCGATGGTTGCATGTGTCATATGTCGCTACGAAAAATATTTATGGAGTAATTTTTTTTTTGATAAATTTAAATGAATTACATAAATTTGATAAAATATTTTATATTTTATTTTTATTTTTTTATATTATATGATATAATTGAAAAAATACGTAATTATCCGTAGATTCTGTGATTATTGTACAAACAGGGAAAATAAAGTTCTCCGAAATATATATCCATTTGTTTATCTAATCTTTTGATTATATCAATGAACGAACAAATTATCATTTTTGTCAATCCCATTGTTTTATATATATATAAAAATATTATTAGGAAACTCGGAATTTTGATGATGCTTATTCATAATCAGGAAGAACAACAATTTAATTCAATTCAATACATAATCGTAATCACCTTGGGAAGAAATTGAGAAATTAAGATAAAATATATTTTTTCTGAAAGCCATTAAAACCAATAATTTAACTTTAACCTAAATTGCTCTAAAAAATTAGTGCTGGTGAATATAGAGTAAAAATGTCTTTTGACGACAGTTAAAATCAATTTATCAAAAACAATGGTATATTAAAATATAACATTCGAATAATATTGTGCAATATTTTTATGAATAAACGGCAATGGCAGCAATTATTCGGAAGCTTCTCGGAAAAAAGTAAAATTGCGGTGCCCCTCATAACTAAGTTCTTTCATTAAATAATCGCTTTCTATTTCCTATAATATTGGTATATTATTCATTCAGGATTTACACCTATATTTACTAAAAATCAGTAAATAAAGCTGTGATTTATGCGCATAATTGACTGATTTTCAGCAATTGTTTGTGAGATTTATGCGTATTATTTGCATAAACTACACTTTAATTAACCGATTTTTAGTATACTTTTGTATAATTTAAACTCACTAATTGCATTATTTGCACCCGGATTTACTATAAATCAGTAAATGCTGGTGTGATTTAAGCGCAATATTAGTATGAACTACTCCTTTATTTACTGATTTTTCAGATCAAAAGAGCTGTACAAAATTTTATAAAATTATTATATAACATAATTATAAAATTATTAAAATGCGTGTCTTGTTTTGGACGATGGAACTTACGTAAAAACCGATTTTGTCACTTTAGCTGGGCCAGAATTTTACGTAGTTTCGATTCTAAATCCTTCCTGAAGCTGAGAATCATATTAGGGTTGACAAATTTGGCAAACAATATTTGGTTTGGCAAGCAATTTGTCAGTGTGGTCAACGCAGTAAGACATTTATCACAAAAGGCACAGTGAACAAA
>JANSTU010052261.1:0-20392 GCA_027564075.1 Bolitophila hybrida
AATGATTTTTTCTTTTTCCACAAAATTTAACGTGTTTTTTGATTTAAAAAAAACGACATTTCATACTTGTACACCTGATAATATGCATAGATCATGAAAAGCTCATTCATCACATGCTGTGATGTATCATATGCAATTTCATGACAATAATAGTTGGTACCATTTGGACGAGTATATACATAATATGAGCTCTAGAACAAAATTTAGTATACATCGATAAATTAATTTAAATTCAAATGCACATATATACATATATATACATATATAAATGTATGTATATATATATTGCAACTATACAATTACTAAACATTCATATAACTAACCAGCACAACTAGCCATGTGTTGAGTATAACCTGCATTACATTATAGATTAAAAAAAAAAAAAAAAAATTAAAGCGCACAGTCTAACATTGTTGGTTATTTATTAGTTCGTGTAATTATAAATTTAGAATAGTTCAGCAGTCAATTAGGAATCTATACCTACCTAATATATTAATATTTTTGAATAATTTTATTGTGTTGACATTGAAATCACCAGTCAAAATGATATCATCATAAATATGACTTAGGCTTGTTACGGATGCTCGTTTGAGGGTGGATTATATACTAAACGTATGAGAAATAAGAAGTTACTGAAGATAATTTCAACAAACATAAATTCGAGATTCGAGTGAACTTGTAGCTAGAGATATATAGAGAATCTGACTACAGATGCCAGTTTTAATGTGAACTGCAATACAGTGCGATCTATGATGACGAATTATTTTAAAACCCTCAAATTTAACCATCCCATCAGAATGACCAAGTTTCTGATACACAGATTATGTGAATATTAGTATTTAGAAGAATTCGTCTCGTTTATGTGACAAATGTTAATTGATACCGAAAAAGACTGAAATGCAGAGTTATAATGATATTGTGCATGCATAGATCATTCGAAGGAGAACAATTATTAGTTTCGTTCATTGGAAAGGTAAGTAGTAAATGGTACAAGTGAGATAATATAGATATGAGAACTGAATTAGGCAATTAACTCATTCAAAGAACACTTTTAAGTAACAAATAATAAGAAAATTTGGCTTTAGGAATCCGCACAAAACTAAATGCTCGCTAAGCTGTTCAAAGAAATAAATAGTAGTAGTTATCAGGTTCAAAAAGGTCTAGTGCAAAAAAGATAATTGGTTAGTAAGTAATAATAGTAATGCAAATGTGTGTTTGAGATATTCATTGTGTGTGAGTAGTAATTAACAATAATAATAGTAGTAGTAATATAATATATAAATTAATTCATGAACAATTCTGGAAGAAAGCATTAAAAGCGAACTGAGTAGGATTGCATTAGCGTGCACTGCCCAATTATAATCCGTTGGGATCGGCACCAACCCATTGACAGGATAGAATAAAAAAGGCCATATTTAAACTTTTGGCTGTAGAGATGATTAAGATTATATCCTCTTATATGCTCACTCGATGACATATACTTGCTCTGACGAACGAGAACCAGTGTCAGATGTTTTTAAGTTTCCTAATTTGAAGTATCGGTGTATGTATTTCCTATTCATGTCAACATTATTATTAACCGTTTACATTCCATGTCCATCGTGGTTTGAACCGAAAAACAATAAAAGATTAATTCATTTTTATTATATTATTTTTTTTCCAAAATGTCATATACCAAAAGTCAAATGTCAAACATCCAATTGGCAACAAATGAAAATCACTTGAGTAAGAATAACACGAGTAAGAATACAATAATATTTTAATTTTAATTTTACTTTTAACATTTATTATTAATATTAAAACAGTATATTATTATAAACTGAAAGTTCAGTCTGTAGAGACAATTTAAACAGTAGCACCAAAATTTAATTATATTAAAATTTTAACATTACACTACATTTGGAAATACATTTATTATTTTAATTATTAGAATATAGAATCAAATATTTAAAGAAAGAATATTTATTTAAGCTCTATTGAGAAAATGGGGAAGACCAACAATAAGAGAAACAAAACAAACAAAAAATATCAATTTGAAGGTTTTGTTATAAAAACTAAAATTAGTAAAATTTGTAAAATTTATAATAATAACATAAACAAGAAGAGACAAAATAATCATCAAAAAATTAAAGTTCATCTGCTTCGCTACAAAAGCAGTCCATTTGGAAACCGATTTGACTACCGATGGGTTTCTACTAGCATTTAGACTATTCACGGAACGACAAGGTAGAATATCTGATTTTTATTCTAACAATGGAACTAATTTTGTCGAAGCATCCCGTATTCTTGAAAAGCATGGAAATATGATAAGAAATTGATAAAACTATGCGTGACGAAGGCGTGACGTGGCTCTTCAATCCTCCAGAATCTCCAGGATTTACTGCCAAGTACACGGAACAAAATTTGTTACTAAAAATCAGTATCACTGTTACTGTGTCTTGATTCAAGAAACATGATACTGACTATCAGTAACACGTTGCTTGATTTAAGAAACACGTTACTGAATTAATGAAACATGTTACTTGCATCAAGCGTATCGTAGCTTGATCCAAGAAACGTGTTACTGTAAATCAGTAAATACGGTTCTTCTTGTTGTGTGTAAATCAAAATCGCGTTTTCGCTCTCTTGTAGATTATTGTATTTTTAAATATTCGAAAAATAAATGTTTATATATCCAAATTTCAAATGGACCAATGTGGACTTTTGGTTTTGGTGCTGGTTTCGTAGTAGTCTCGATTTCTTCGAATAATTAAAATATTTATTTAAAAGCTCGCCCGGTTTTCCGTCTGTTTATACGGTTTCAAGGTACGAATACACTGACGTGTAAAAATGACTAGATTTTCTCCGTCAATAGTGTAATCGGCCTACAGTGTTGCATAGATGTCAATGTAATCATACCTTTTCCGTTAAAATGTAAAGTGTACATTTCCATGTTCGAAAAACGAAATACGGAACTAACCAAACCTATAAGGGTGTACTTGGGCCGATTTATAGTTAAGTTTTAGTTTTCACAAGTTAAGTTACAATTTATGTTTAGATAAGAAATTTCATTAAATTCCGTTATTTATACAGATAAACATTGTATTTTATTTACCGTCATGATGCAAATTTGTTTTTAATAATAAAAGAAATAAAACTAAACTAAACAAAATTTTATCATTTTCGAATTCCTGGCCTAATGTAAGTTTTAATGTAGAAATCTCCAAACAGAAAAATCATGAACACATTTTGTATCACCACAAAAAATAGAGCCGCAGATGGAAGATTACAGTTGCCGAAGACCAGTGGCAGACCACTGTGCACAATATTGAACACAAACTGAATCTAAAGACAATAATAATCTTTAAACTAAAGCAATTAAGTGAATGAAAATATATAAGAAACTTACCATCTGAATAATTGTTATCGATTTTTTAAGCGACACAAGTTTCTTCGTGTTTGGCACGTAAACAGTTAGCAGAAAGTATGCGTACATGATGGTGTGCACAAAACAGTTGACCAGTCCGAAGATTGCGAAATGACCTCCTATATTGTTTAATATTATAAAAAATCTCTGAACTAGTCTAGTAAATATTATCTAACCGGGAATCCATCCGAATCCATAGTAAGATGCCAAAACGATAACCATGTGATGATACAAATGTAAAAAGGACAGTTTACGTGCGTTCCCATGCAGAACTATAAACAAAGTGTCGACCAAGTCCAGCATTTTCACCAAATAGTATGCGTAGACTAGATACACTTCGGTCATTTCTTCTTTTGTTGTACCATAGTTAACTTCCTGACAGTAGAACCTAGTTCCATTGTGCCGAAAGCCCATGGTCATCACGTAAAGACTCTGAAATTACAATTTTTAAAATTTTTCTGTTAGTATTATAAGTAATACTCACGTATAAGAACAACCAGCTATTCACAAAGACTTGTAGGACATTGTAAGCAATCAAGAGTCCATTCAATCTGAAAGGCTTTCGATTTTGCAGAAATTGTGGCAGCCATTTTGTGATAGTCAGGTAGAAAAGTCCAACCACTAGCACCGGACTAATCGGTGAGGTCAGTGGCAGATGATCCGCACGTGTGTCTGTAAGAGAATCAATAATCAAATCTTATAGATAATATTGTAAAGTTCCAAATATATACCTCTAATCTTATAGGCAGAGATGGCGCCACTAATCAGTCTCTTCAAAACTAACGCCATTGCACGTTGTGTCTTCGACTGAGTGTTTTGTGCGAATGGTTACTGAAACAGGAAATGTTTCAGCGATATTTTGGTGCGTTTGAATAAATTATGAATTCAATATTCATTGTGACGAATACATACATACTTATTCCATGTATATACTGTACACTGTAAGAACTTGTCTGTGCTGTGCGGAAAAAGTTTTTTTTTAATACATAACATGTATAAATTAAGTAAGTATTGGTATTTATTATATTTTATAAAAGGTATATACTATTTAATTATAACAAGTAAACAATATAATTTTCTCGCAGTGTATGTGTGTATGTAATTATAAATGAATTGGATGATTGTAACAAAAATCCAAAATACTTTGTATGAAAAACGTGCTTTTTTCAGACTACATTGTTGCTTATATTTAGTTTACATAAAACTCGGAACACTGGGAACAGCGTGAACATTTTTGCTCAGACGAGGCTCTGCAAGAAGAGCCGTCAGGATTCAATCCATCATTATCTGACATTATCTAGACGTGAGCTTCAGTTCTGGGAACGTCAGTGAGAGTTGCCAATATCGAATGAAGATTATGATGATGCAGTTTAAATATCTCGATAAAACAAATTATGGGAGAAAAACATTTTTGTATTGACATAATGTCCATCATTGACAGAAATCAAATGTATGTCTTTTTTTGTTCTTAACCGATAACCGACATTATAAATAATATATATTAAAACTAATAAGGCTGTAGAATGTCCTGCTTTATGGCACACATTTTAATGAATCATCAACCGATCATTTACGTTAACGTGCATGTGTGTGTACTTTGTGTATAATTATATAAAACTTCATGATGTGAGAGTAAGTGTAAATAAGACTATTTCATTATTGTTACACAGTGGTCCACAGTATTCCCCTTCTAGTAAAAACGCAATGGGGGTTTTATGATTCGGCCCGATCTGGTTGCTATGATCGGCGCCGACATAATCAAAGATTTTTATGTCCGAGGAACCTCTCAATAAGGCCGTTTGCTTGTGGATGGTATGGCGTAGTTTTGAAGTAGGTGGCGCCTAGAGTTTCCGAAAGTTCCCGAAAAATCGTTAACTAGAACTGTCTGTCCGTGGTGATGTTTATGGGGACGCCGAAACGAGCTACCCATCCAGATAGGAGATTCCGAGAGACAGTCGCTGCCGAAATGTTCTGAATAGGTATGGCCTCCGGCCATCGTGTAAACCGATGGGCAGTAGAGGTTATCTATGGGCACTTGCATAGGACGCACTATGTCCACATTTATGTGAGAAAATCGCTGACCTGGTGACACAAAATTTGTTATGTCTATTTAGTCCTTGCTGGAAAATTGAGAGCGTACCAACTCAGATGTGCCCTTTACACCCGGATGAGATACTGCGTGAATCTTCGCAATCACCTCTCTTCGAAAATTAAAAGGAATACATGGACGGATCCGATCGTTGGCAGTGTGGCAGTAAATCCTATTGGACGATTCTGGTATAGAATCTAATTTAATTATTAACGAATTAGTTTGACCTTGTGAATGTAGTATCGCTTTCAATCTGGTTTCGTCTTATTGCTCCGCAGCTATGTCTTCGTAGTTGACCTGCTTGTCCAACTAGCGATTTTGTACAGTATTCGAAAGAGCTTGTGGTTTCTGGTTTCCAAAGAACTGGTGATGTGTCGTTCTTCTTATTACCTATTATCAAGCATTTTTCAGCATTTCGTGGGTGACCGCCCAGTTGACACAGCTCATTAAATAGTTCCGATGCTTTTCCGTTCTCCTAAGTCGTCTCCTTAGAGCATTTTCCGCATTTTTCTCTGCACGCAATCCCTTTTAAGATTGCCATACCTATCTAAAACAGGTGGTCATAAAACAGGTTGTCATGTTCTGTATTTTGTCTCAGCCGTTGTTATGTTGTAGTTTGCGAATTTGCATGGCTCATCATTAGATGAAGCACCCCATAATACACTCTTTGGAGAACTATTTGGCTTCCTGTTCTTCCATGCGGCCAAATAAAGTTTGCTAAATATGGGGGCACATAACAGCGACGCCCCAACCCAACGATAATACAGTGAGTTTTCAAATGTTTTTACAGAATCCTTCAATATAAGCTGTGAGCGTTTCTATGATGAAATGCTTCAGGCAAAAAGACTTTATAAAAAAAGAGCAAGTTGGAAAACTCTTGGAGAACCTTTTGTGGAGAAGTAGAGAAGCTCTCATCAACCGCTAGAATCACAAGGCGTTCTATAGATGAAGATGCCTGTATTGCTCGACGATGGTTCAAGCACGGAAAATCACACCGATACTCTGAAACATCTGATGAACCACTTCTCAAACTGAACATTTAATGATCAAACTCATTCCAATACTGATGTCCATGAGGTTGATCCAAATTGGAGCTTGGCCTTCACCATAATTACTATTGATAGAATAAAGTAGGCCCTGTCCTCTTTTAAACAATACAAGGCGCCAGGACCAGATGGTATCTATCTATGGTATCTATGCTTCAAAAACTCAGTGAAAATCATCTGGACTTCTGAAATGTGGCAACTTGGTAGAGTCGTCTTTATTCCTAAACCAGGAAAAGACAATTACAACTAAGCAAGCTTCTTCCGCCCAATTAGTCTTACATAGTTATCCTTAAACAAGATGCAAAACGCATATTTAACGGAAAAATCGGTCGAAACAGCCCTTCACAATACAGTGACCCGCATTGAAAAGTCCTTTCACTTCATACAACAAACACTCTTCGTATTTCTAGACATAGCGGGAGCTTTCAATAAAATGAACTTCCAATCGCTTAAACAAGCGGCTATCGAGTTCGGAATTGACGACATGATGATCAACATGCTGCAAAACCGTACGATTTGGTGTGACTCTAAAGGAGTCAACCTACAAATAAGGGGGTTCTATCGACCTCCTTACTTTAAAGAGCATCGCGTGTTAAATGATAAGAAGGATCCAAGTCAGTTCTCCTAGGAGTACCTGCATCGCGTCCGTCGGACGGTCTCCTACATACCCTCATACACGCAAGCATCGCTAATCTCTGGCAACGGTTGATCAGTTCTACAATACTGACATTTGGTCGTAATATACCATACTATTGCACCATACATCATACACGGGACAAATAGTATCCGGAATATCGTTCTCACCGCCGCCCTATTCATTTAAAAACAAATCCCTAAGCGTTGCTAAATGTGACTTGAAGCGCATTCTTTCTCCTATCGAAATGCCCAAATATTTGTTATACTACCATGCGCAGCGCCCACGTCGGGTGGTCTACCCAAGCTAAGTCTACCTTTTAACAAAATACACACCGTTTTGCTATCTGAAACACTCACACCTACTGTCTCACCCCAGCTGCCGCAGGTAATATAGTATTGGACAATGGACATTGCGTCTCCTATCCCAGTAACATCCGCTGAGGAGTGACGACCTCACGCAGCCGATCATTCGGAGATGTTACTGGGCAATGCACTTTGCGTCTGCTATCCCAGTAATGTTTTGATGAGGAGTAATGCCCCCACGAAAACATCCGATCGTTTGAGGTAGGCCCGTATAACAATAGGTCGAGTACAGTCTCGGCTGAAACGGTTAACCTAAGCCGTAAATAGGTACAAGCTACTTGTTGTTGTAGCCGGCGGGTTCGTATCGATGTGGTCTTCTGGAACCGCGTGAAACGTTAAAATTAAAAAAAAAGATGTTTGTAATATATATGTGAAAACCTAAAATACAATTGTGCACTATTAAAAATAAAAGACATTCAATAAAAATAATTAAATGTATATAGAAACAATTAGTAACAAAAATGTAATTTAGACCCAAAAATATATGAATAAAATAATAATAATTAAACAAATAATGATAATGAATAATGGTAAAAATATAAACATTATAATTAATATTTAAACGCATTCAACTTTTGAAATTTTGAGTATTATTAAAATAAAAAAATGCGTTTTTTTATTTAATAATGATTTATTCAATAATTAACTCCAAGAAATAATAACTTACGAAAAGATATATGTTATATATATTACAATAAGTTCATTTCTTTCAAAAAAGTTGTCATGCATTTGTTTGTACCCATTTATTTATTTTGGTTTTAATCGGCGTTATTTGTTAATTTGTCAATTTACTAGTAGTAATGTATACAATTCAGAGGGGAGGTTGATAAGGTTATAATGGAGGTTAATACCCAATCCACTACCATACATACATCAGGCCATCCACTTCTTCCGGAAGATCTCCTCCATGACCTCTCCGACGGGACGTCCAGTACGATCACTCGCGACTGGGTTTTCTTCGTCATTTCCATGCTGACGCCTGTGGTCGTCATCCAGTGCTGAACCTCAGCATCACCAGCTCCGCGAGTGAGCAGGTTGCACTGGTCGGATCGACTTGACCCGAATCGGCACCTGGCGCCCTACGTCCCCAATTAGGGGTGTTTGGAGCCCCTCTGGTGTTTCTTCACGATCACCGCATACGTGGGCGGGCGGGATTTCCTTCGCGCTACAGGCGTCTGCTTAGGCATGGGGGACGTCGCTGGTACGTTCCCCTTCCTCGATTTCGATTTCCTTGCACCACGGGAACTTGAACTTCATTCCAGGGGTGCAACACAGCCAACAATACTCTAGTTGTTATGAAAAGAGAGTTCAACAAATAAAAATTCAGCAGTGAAACAATCCCCAGAATATTTTATTACTTTCGCACTAATTGTATTTTTGCAAAAATGGCAACTCCACCAAATTGAAATTGAAACCATGAATATTGATCTTTTTTTAATTATATCTTTAGTTAACCAACTTTCAGATACACAAATAACAGACAAACTAGAATTGTTAACTATTTCTCTTAATTCACCAATTTTTTTTCGAATACTACAGACATTAATAAAATTAAATTAAATTAGGGATACATGAATTAGGTAATGATTGATTAATTAATAGGAATAAAAGGAACACAAACAAGAACACATAACTGTTACAAAGGGACACAGACAACAACAAACCGGATCTGGCTCATATGCTCAAACGTTCAAATGCGCGAAAATGAAAAATTAGGACAGGCGTAATAAATTATATGGACCAAAATTAAAATCAGTTTGTCTTGATAAAACACAACACAATTTATCATATATATTTTACGCCAGTCTCGTAATAAAATGTTCGAGCATCTGACCTGACCAAAAATAGCAACAATGAAAACAATAAACACAATGATATGTACGAGAATAACTCTCAATAATACACCAAACACATGCGCATGATTTGCATAAGAGAACGCACTAATTTCGATTAAAATTTAATGCTTCATTATTTTATAATGAAATATTAAATTAAACAGCTATATTAATTCTCAAATTACTGTAACCTTTTTCTTTATATAAAAACATTTCTTGCTATGCATTTATTAGATACGTGAATAATAAAATGTAATGACGTGCATATGCATGTTAATTATATGCAAAATGCACTGTTTGTAGCTCTACCTTTTATATTCTATTTTCTATTTATTGTTTTTTTTTTAATGCAAACTCATCACGAAAAAATACACCGAATTTCATTCAACCTGTGACTTTGCGATGTTGTATTTTTACACCGCGGACTTTCTGTGAAACCAAAACAGTATTTATTATGCCCCCTTTCCGACAGACACCACTGTTTCTTTTTTCCTATAAACACTATCATATTTGCATAAATAATGTTACCGTTTTTCCACTTTACGAATTTATTTTATTATTGTGGTGCGAGTTATTGCTGTAGTCGGAAGTATAAAGAACAACAAAATATTTTGTTCGACCGATTGTAAAATTTTAAAAGATGCCGAAATCTACGACAGTGGCAACAGAAATGGAAGTTGTCATTTCGGGTATGTCAGGGAAATACCCGAATTCCCGAAACGTACGTGAATTCGAAAAAAATCTGTATAACAAGGTAAAATAAATGTGAAAATTACGCATAATCGTGTTTGATTATATAAATGGAATTAATTTTCAGATCGACATGGTCGACGAACAGGAAACGCGCTGGAGCTTTTCCGGTAATCCGGATCTTCCACGTCGTTTGGGTAAAATTTCCGATCTGGGGAAATTTGATGGAAGCTTCTTTGACATATCGAGAACAACGAGTGCCACAATGGATCCACAGTCGCGGATGTTGATCGAGGTGGCATACGAAGCTATTTTTGATGCTGGTGTCAATCCGAATTCATTGCAAGGTTCAAAGACGGGCGTCTACATAGGCATTAGTCAGAGTGAGTCGGAGATGTTTTTACTCTACGATACTGGGTTCGCTCAAAACAATAAAACTTCTTTAAAGTATACTTCTAAGAAAATTATTGCAGTCGATCAATGCTTGCCAATCGTATATCACAGCTGCTGGGTCTAATCGGACCATCAATGGTGGTGGACACTGCGGGTAGCAGTTCTATGTACGCATTGGATTTGGCGTTCGATTCAATAAAAAGTGGAAAGTGTGATGCAGCCTTGGTGGGTGGTTCAAACCTCTGTCTACATCCGGCAATCACAAGACAGTTTCTCAAGTATATTACTGCAATTAAATATTGTTTACACAATAAAGAATAATCTTATTTTTAGACTAGGTGTTCTGGCAACTGATGGATTCTGTCGTCCGATGTCTTGTGATGCAAGTGGCTATGTTCGAGCAGAAGCAATTTCAGTATTGTTTCTACAAAAAATAAAATCAGCAAGACGCGTTTACGCTACGATTATTCACACAAAAACGAATCACAAGTGTGGCACGGATTCCACGTATCCGTCTAGCCAATCATTGCTGGCCGAGTTTTACAAAGAAACTTCTGTAAATCCAGCAACGTTGGCATACGTTGAAACCGATGGTTCCGGTACTGTAGCTGGAGATACAGAAGAGTGCAGTTCTTTAAGTATTAGCCTTTGTAAAGATCGCAAGAAACCATTGCTGATTGGCTCTGTGAAATCAAATATGGGACACAGTGAGGCTAGTGCTGCAGTTTGTTCTATTTCAAAATCTCTTCTGGCTTTGGAACAGGGTTTTGTTGCACCAAATTTGAACTTTTTGAGCAATCGACCACTACCAGCTTTAGTATCGAATAAATTGAAGGTCTGTACAGAAATTACGAAACTCGATGGTACATTGATCGGAATTAGCTCTTCGGGTCTGGGAGGTACAAATGGACATGTATTGTTGTGTGGAAATCAAAAGCAAAAAAACAACCTTGACACTTCTAATGGATTAATGCCGACATTGGTCACATGGTCTGGACGTTCTGTGGATGCTGTCAATGGTGTTTTAGACGATATTGAAACAAGACCGCTTGACGCTGAGTTTATTGGTCTGTTACATGAAATCCAAACTGAAGGTATCCCTGAGTTTAATTATTGTGGTTATGGAGTTTATGAACAGAATGCCACAACTAACATTGCAAGAAGTTTATTTCGTGATATTCAGTTCTGTGATGGTGCTCGTCGAAGGCCAATTGTCTGGGCGTTCACAGGGATGGGTTCGCAATGGACACAAATGGGAAGTTCTTTAATGGTGATTCCGATGTTTAGACAGTCAATTCAACGTTCACAGAAAATTCTTGAGCCATTCGGTCTTGATCTTGAGGCTATCATCACTTCGGACGATCCAAAGACTTTTGATAATCTGACAAATTCGTTTGTAGGCATTGCAGCCATTCAGGTGGCACTTGTGGACATCCTACGTGCACTTGATCTAAGTCCGGACTATATAATCGGACATTCTGTTGGTGAGCTTGGCTGTGCGTATGCCGACGAGAGTTTGACAGCCAAACAAATGCTCATTTCAGCATATGCTCGTGGTGTTACGGTACAGGATAAGAACAGTGTGCGTGGAGCAATGGCAGCAGTAGGATTAAGCTATGATCAGATTAAGGATCGTCTGGTGAATGGCGTTGAGGTTGCATGTCATAATGGACCAGACTCTTGTACACTGGCTGGTACTGAAGAAAGCATTAGCTCATTTGTGAACGCTCTTAAGAAAGAAGGAGTTTTTGCGCGAGAGGTGGCCTGTTCCAATATTGCGTTTCACTCAAGCTTCATTGCCGAAATGGGAACAGGATTTCTGGAACGAATGAAACAAATAATTCCTATTGCTAAGAAGCGATCAGCAAAGTGGTTAAGCACTAGTGTTCCATACAACGAATGGAACTTGCCGAATAATCAGCTAAGCTCAGCTGAGTATCATGCCAACAATATGCTCAAGTGTGTTCTTTTCGAGGAAGCAACAGCAATGCTTCCGCCTGAATCAATGGTTATTGAAATTGCTCCACACGGACTTCTGCAAGCAATTTTTAAGAAATCCATGCCGAACGGTATTTTGATTCCACTAACTCAACGAGGTAATAGAAATAATGCAGCATTCTTCTTGGGAGCACTTGGAAAGTAGGTTAAATATATTTATTATTTAATTTAGAAGGATTATTAAATTATGTATCTGTAGAATGTACGCGAATGGAGTTCAGGTTCCAGTAGAACGTCTTTATCCGATTGTACAGTACCCCGTGTCTCGTGGTACAGCCATGATATCACCGTTGATTAAATGGGATCACTCCGAAAACCACTTTGTTGCCTCGTCCGGTCTGAAAAAATCCGGTTCCATTGGTGGTGAACGTGATATCCGTGTTAATCTTTCAGATCTTGGATATCATTATATGGAAGGGCATCGTATTGATGGTAAGAATTTATGGAAATTTGCTATTTGTGATACTAATTTTAAACATTATTTAGGAAGATGCATTGTGCCAGCCACAGCCTACCTCCGATTCGTGTGGGAGACAATGGCACATTTTGCAACCAGCATTGCTGATCATATGGATATTGAATTTGAAGATGTACGTTTTATGCGAGCCACTGCAATAACTAAGGAACTACCGGTTGATCTAACAGTAGTAATTCAACATGGTACCGGTTTGTTTGAGATTACAGAACGCGGTGCATCTGTGGTAACTGGTATCGTTCGAATATTGTCCACTAAAAGCAGTTTAATCGAACTGCCGGAGTTAAGTGGATCAATTTGGCCAGTTCTGCAGAGATTTGATTTCTACAAAGAACTTAGACTGCGAGGTTATCACTATGGTGGTGAGTTTCGTTCGGTTATGAGAGCTCGTAGTGATGGTCAGGCGGGCTGGATCAAATGGAACGGAAACTGGGTTACGTTTCTGGATTGTTTGTTGCAAATCGATATTCTTGGACATGATACTAGAAATATTATATTACCAACAAGGATTGAGAAGATTCGTATAAAGGCGATTGAGCACATTACTCAGGGCAGTATTGGTACGTCTGAGGAGCGTGGATTTGATGTGCAACGTTGTCCAAAGCTGGGTATTATGAGAGCCGGAGGAGTAGAGTTGACTCAAATGCACACCGCTGCCGTGGCTCGTCGGAAGCCAATGAACGATCCAATTCTGGAGAGTTACAAGTTTGTAGCACAGTTCTCTAACGAACAACTTGAAATAGCCGATGCTGTAAAAGTGTGTGTTCAGTTAGCAGTAGAAGGTAGCTGCTCCTCAAATACATTTAGAGTTGTTGAGCTGGACTCTGAAAACTCAATTCCATTGATAGAACTCTTTAATATAGCATTTTCTGCAGTTCCTAATATTACCTCAGATCTTTTTCTACTCAGTGCTCGTACGCACGATCTGACCAATGTGAAAATCGAAGACACGGCTCTGTCGTCAAAGGTGAACAGCTCGATCATTGTCGGCTGCAAGCTTTTGTCTAATTTGGCTGTAATGCAACAGGCACACTCAAGTTTGGCTAATCGTGGATTTCTCGTGTCTCGTGAATCAATGGCTATTCCACAATACACTGTACCAGGTGGATTTGCATTGGCTTCAATTATTCCGCTTTCAAGTGGAACTGATTCCATTGTTATACTGAGAAAAATAAACGCAATCGTGGAATCATCTAAAACAAGCATTGTAGACATTTCTTCGCTTGGTCAAGATAAATACGAATGGCTGGAAAAACTTCAGCTTCTATTTAAACAGGCTAACTGTAGTATTATTTTATTAGCCCAGAAAGACCAGTTTAGCGGAGTCATTGGACTAGTGAATTGCTTACGACGGGAGTTAAATGGTCAACAAAATATTGTTGGAGTTATCATAGAAGATAATGCAGCTCCGATGTTTGACGTGTCAATGCCATTTTACAAAGCTCAGTTGGATCTTGGATTTGCCATAAATGTTTTCCGCAAAGTAATTGATTGTATTTCACACATTTTGAATACATTTGAAAACCCTTCTATTTTTTATTAGGGCCAATGGGGAACCTACCGTCACCTGAACCTACAGCAACGACTCAAAAAATGTCCACGTCTAGATCACTGCTACGCTAATGTACTATCTAAAGGTGATCTGACCACACTGCGTTGGATGGAGGGATCATTGAATGCTGCAAAAGACTCCAACATCGTTAACGTACATTATAATGCATTAAACTTCCGAGATGTTATGCTGGCCACTGGTCGTATTTCACCAGAATCTTTTCACTATGGCCGACTTCGTGCAGAATGCGTTCTAGGTTTTGAGTTCTCTGGTGTCAAACAGAACGGTGAACGCGTCATGGGTACGGCCATTTCAAGTTGCATGGGCACACAGATAATGCCGGACAATCTTTTGTGGACTGTTCCAGAACAATGGAGTTTGCGTGAGGCTGCTACTGTACCCGTGGTCTATGTGACAGTTTACATTGCGTTCTTTCTTCAAAATCCTGTGCGTCGAGGTAACACAATACTGATTCATGCCGGAAGCGGTGGCGTTGGTCTGGCTGCAATCAGAGTAGCGCTAGCCTATGGTTTGGAAGTTTTTACAACCGTATCAAATTCACAGAAAAGAAAATATATTTTGGATATGTTTCCGATGTTGAAAAGTAATAGTTTTGTGTGTGTTATTCGAATGAAATGAGTAATATAGTTTAATTTTTAGATGAAAACATTGGAAACTCAAGAGATTGCTCGTTTGAAACAATGATAAAACTACAAACGAATGGTAAAGGTGTTGATTATGTTTTGAATTCACTCTCTGAGGATAAACTACAAGCGAGCATCCGGTGTTTGGGCAGCGGTGGAACTTTCTTGGAAATCGGAAAATTTGATTTGGCTAATGACACCAAAATCGGCTTGGGACATTTCTTAAAAGAGATTTGTATTCGATCGGTCATGGCAGAGAAAATGATGGGTGAAAGTCCGGAGAATATTCGAGTAGTTCACGAAATGATTTCAAAGGATTTACTATCAGGAATCATACAGCCACTGGATTCTACTGTGTTTGAGGCTGATGACATTGAGAAGGCCTACCGATACTTAAGTACAGGCAAGCATGTAGGCAAAGTATTGATACAGATGAGGAAGAACGAACAAGATAAAGAGACAGCTTCGATGACTGTATTGCCGCGAGTACGTTGTGAAAAAGATCTTGTTTATATTGTAGTCGGAGGTGTTGGTGCATTTGGACTTGAACTAGTCGATTGGTTAGTTGTGCGAGGAGCTAGAAAGCTTGTGCTCAGTACAAGAATTGGTATTACTAACCAGTACCAGAGCTATCGCATTAGGTAATCCTTGTCTTATTCTTAACACTTACTTACATACTTAACACTTATGTTTCTTACAGAACCTGGGAGTCTGACGGATGTAGTGTTATTGTTTCCAGAACTGATGTGACAAGCAATAAAGATTGTCGCTACCTTCTGGAACAGTCATCAAAGTTTGGAAAAGTTGGTGGAATTTTCAATCTGTCCACTTATAAATCTGAGACAAGCTTCGCCAGCCATTTGTCCAGCCAGTTCTACAAAGAATTTTTAGGTAATTCCATTGCTACCAAGAATTTGGACCAACTATCCAGAGAACTGTGTCCACTCCTTAAATACTTTGTGGTGTTTTCAAGTGCGAGCAGTGGCCGTGGGCGTATCAACAGTTCTAGCGAAGGATTAGCAAATGCAATATCAGAGCGAATCATTGAGCATCGTGTAAAAGATGGATATCCTGGAAAAGCTATCCAATGGGGTGTTATTGGCGAAATCGGAAATGAGTCCAACGATACTGAGCATGTACAGATTGATTTGGAAATTGAAGGAATTGTACAACAACGAATTGCCTCATGTCTAGCTAGTCTTGATGTTCTGATCACGACACAGCCTTCTATTGTGGCAAGTACAGTATTGGCCGAGAAACGAGTGGGCTCCAGACAGAAATCTTCAGCTGTACAAACGGTACTAAATATCTTCGGTATTCGGGATCGTAAAAATGTTTTGTTGACCAATACTTTATCCGACATGGGCATGGATTCATTGATGATGATTGAAATTCAACAGGCGCTAGAAAGAGAATTCGAGGTCACAATGACGGCAGACGAACTGCGAGCATTGACCTTACTTAGTCTAGAGGAAATAACTCATTAAACTGTGGTATGATTGGTTTGAATAAGATTAAAAATTAAAAATTAAAATTTGTATTTACATGATATTTTCTGTTGTATATTTTTTTTTTAATAAAGGTTCATTTTGTTAACTTTTGTATTGGTCTACGAACTTGGACTGAATATTTTAATATTTAATTATATAATTGTTTGTTTGCTTAGAGCGGAAGTATATATAAGAACATTCAAGTTCAATAGAGTCCAATATAACTTTTTTTTATTTTAATCAACAAATATAAAATTCACAATTTAAATGCACAAGAATGTAGAATTATCTGTGTTTTAGAATTTTAGATAACACCGAGTCGCTTGCCGACATCGATAAAGGCATCGGTACAGCTGTCAATTTCCTCTGCAGTGTGCGCCGCAGAGATTTGTACACGAATACGAGCCTTTCCTTTGGGCACTACAGGATAACTGAATCCTACCACGTAGATTCCCTTTTCTGAAAGTGAAAATAAACAAAATTCAATTATGTATAATTTTATATAAAAAAATTTGTTAAATTACTAAGCATTTCTTCGGAGAAGTTGCTCGCCAGTTTAGCATCGCCTAGCATCACAGGACAAATTGGATGCTCCATTCCAGCGATCGTAAAGCCAGCCTTAGTCATGGTGTCGCGGAAGCGCTTTGTGTTACTCTGCACACGTTGCGATAGTTGACTTGATTCCAAGAGCATATCCAAAACCTATATTTAATATAAATTCTAAATGTGTATTAAAAACAAGATCATTGTTCTCCATATTACCTTAATTCCAGTTGCGACGACAGCTGGTGGCAGAGAATTTGAAAAAAGATAGGGTCTAGATTTCTGTCGTAGTAAATCGACCAACTGCTTTGGGCCTGTCGTATAGCCACCGGATGCTCCACCCAATGCTTTACCAAGCGTTGAGTTAATAATGTCAACACGTCCAGAGACTCCATGGAATTCTTCAGTTCCTCTGGATAAAAGACCCAAAATAGACATGCCAACTAATAAAATTGTAACTTATAATCTGATTACCGTCCGGTGGCACCAAAGAAACCAGTTGCGTGACACTCATCCACGAACACGAGGGCATTATACCTGTCGGCCAGGTCACAGATTTCGCGTAGAGGTGCAACATTTCCGTCCATGGAAAACACACCATCCGTGACGATCATCTTTACTCGAGCATCGGATGCCTTGAGCTGTGTTTCCAGATCTTAAATAAAATATCAATATAATGAGGACCTCAACTAAATTCTATGAAGTACCTTCCATGTTCCTGTGCTGATATCTGGACTTCTTAGCCTTGCACAGACGAATACCATCGATAATTGAAGCATGATTCAATTCGTCAGAGAACACGGCATCCTCCGGGGTTAGAACAGCTTCAAAAATTCCAGCGTTTGCATCAAAACACGATGCATACACAATGGTGTCTTCGCGTTGGTGAAATTTAGATATTTTAGTTTCTAGTTGCTATACAAAATTTATAAGGTGAAATATTAGAAATTGCTGATTAGATAAACAACCTTGTGAATATCCTGTGTTCCACAAATGAATCGAACTGAGCTCAGACCACATCCGTATTTATCCATAGTAGTTTTGCTGTACTGAACGATCTCTTCGTTGTCCTAGGCAAATACACAATAATAATTAAATTTATTTCGACCAATATTTAATGGTAGACATCTAACCGATAGTCCAAGATAGTTATTGGCACAGAAGTTTAGAATTTTTCCCTGAGAGCCTAGCACATTAATAGATGTACTCTGCGATGAGGTTATAATACGCTCATTTTTGTAGGTGCCAGCCTCTTGGATGTCGTCCAATTGCTTCTGGAGTATTGTTCGAAAACTGCTGGCCGCTTGTGACAATTGTCTTGCTTGGAACACGGCTGCAATATGTCATAACTTTAAATATTTAAATAAAATATTATTTAAAATTGTATTCTTTTTTACACTGAGCCCATGATTTGGTGGCGTACTTTAGGCAGTACACCGACATTTCTGTGATTCAATTACAATTGATTAAGTTGATTTAAAATGAGTATGACGTCACAAGCACGCGCACTCGACACAGACGCAGCAGAACAAACACTGATCATCTCATTTAGATTTGCTCTCGAGCCGAGCCCCACACTTTCTATGTATTATTTTTGTACTCTAGTATCTTTTGTTATATAATATACTCAGTCTCACACATACACATATACTAGATAAATGAGAGATTTCTGAGCAGCAAGAATATGTACATTGAAAATAGATTTTCAAAAGAACACGTGTACAATGTACATAATATTTGTATTTTCTAAAATAATTGATCTTAAGTCGAATTATAATTTTTTTATGTATATTAATGTAATATTTTTTTGTTAAATTATAATAATTCCTTTTTTTTGTTTTGCGATTTTGATATGCGAACGAACTCTTACACTCAAAACCAACAGTTCTTGAAGCACGCAACACTCAATATTAGTTCAGATGAAATTATATATTTGATATTTTTTTTCTTCAGGAATTATGGGTTTTATAAATTATAAGTTTTAAGATGTATGTTTTATTCACAAATTATGGGTTTTAAGAATTGCGTGTTAAATGACAAAAATTGGGAAGCTGGTCAGATGCGCGAACATTTTTTTGGCGGCCCGGCATAAATATATGGGTCCTGCTCAGATGCTCGATCGTTATTGATGCGCAAAAATCACTGGCGTGATATGTGATAGGAATAAAAACTAATATCAGATTTTCTTTTAAAAATATCGAATCATTAACTACTCGGGTGCGGACTGGAACAACTACAGCGACTCTTGGCTGCAAACACCGGACACGAGTTGGATTTTGGAACGTTGGGACTATGTATGCGGATGAGCGACGCGCACAAGTCATGAACGAGATGTGTTGGTACAAGCTTCAAGTTCTTGGACTGAGATTTTTGATAAATTCTGCTACCTCGGAAGCTTGTAGACTGTTGATGGAGGCACAGACATTGACATCTGTCAACAAAGCCATCTCAGCCTTTGCGATGCTCAGCGTCGTCTGGCGCTCCACTCAGCTGTCAAAACGAATGAAGCTGAGACTTTTCTACGGTTGCGCGACGTGGAAAGTGACCTCTGCTCTGACCGGGAAACTGCAAACTTTTGTCATCTCCAATACTCACTCAAACGAAACTCAAACGAACTGGACGGCGATGAAGGCATTGGCCCCCAACCGCGTCCAGTTCCGCAACTTTGTTGCTGATGCCCTATGTCCTGAATAGGGATTAAAGGAACTAATACATATAATACGAGTATACGAGTATATTATATAATAACAAATATATTTAAATATTTAATTATTATAATATATTTTTTTTATTTTTCAGATAAAAAACTGTAGTGGTGTAAACAAAGCACACATTTTTCTTTTAATATTTATCAAATATATTTCGTATTAAAATAATATATTTTGTATTGTAGACTATTGTACTATTTTGAATGCACGCTGCATGTCGGTAATCGGTATAGTAGATAAACAATCCACTGAACTTCGGAGCGCTTCTCGTATACATACACAAACACCACATAACATACACAAGTTAAAATTGACAGTTGCAATAGAGTAAAATTTGACCAGTAATATATTATTACTGTTTTTTACTTTCGCACAACTGTAAATTTATACCAAGTAAAAAGTAGTAATATTTTACCGTCGTTGGAAATGTTGAAAAAAACATTTGGCGATTCAACCATGTCGAAAACTCAAGTTTACGATTGGTATAAATCGTTCAAAGAGGGGCGAGAAGAAGTGAACGATTT
>JANSTU010052272.1:0-20386 GCA_027564075.1 Bolitophila hybrida
GAGGTTGCTGTTGTTATTGTCGGAGAGAATGTGCAGTCGCGTGACATTGTATTGTTTTGTCGCAACGCGGGTGAACTGAAACGAATATCAGAAACGCATCGTTCGTACGATGCTCTGCAGTACCCTCTAATGATGTGGCGTGGGGAGGACGGTTACAGTATAAACATCAAAATGGTTGACCCAGCCACTGGTTAGTTATACATAAGTAATTCATTTCAATTTCGAAATTTATGCTTTTCGTATTTTCAGGTCGACATTTCAACAACAACGTATCTTGCATGAATTACTATGCATATCGTTTAATGATTCGTCAAAACACCGAAAACTACCTGCTTCGATACCGTCGTTTGTTTCAACAGTACTTAGTCGATATGTATGTTAAGGTCGAGACCGAAAGACTTTTATATATTCGCTTGAATCAGTCGAAACTTCGATCGGAACAGTACATCGATTTGCGTGATGCTATTGCAACGGACGGCGATGCTCGAAACGTTGGACGACAAACCATTTTGCCATCATCATATACCGGCAGTCCTCGCCACATGCACGAGTATGCTCAAGATGCTATGACATACGTTCGGCTCCATGGAAGGCCTGATCTCTTCATCACTTTTACGTGCAACCCGAAATGGATCGAAATAACTCGCCTGTTGTTTCCTGGACAACAATCTATAGATCGGCATGATATTGTCGCACGTGTATTCCGCCAAAAACTAAAGTCGCTCATGGATTACATCACAAAACATGCAGTATTCGGCAAATCCAAATGCCACATGTATTCAGTGGAATGGCAAAAACGCGGTCTTCCGCATGCTCACATCCTTCTGTGGCTAATTGACAAGATTCAACCCGATCAGATTGATCTCATAATATCAGCAGAAATTCCGGATCCATCTGTCGACAGCAAATTGCATGACATTGTCATCGCAAATATGATTCATGGCCCATGTGGCGAAATCAATCCGCTGTCACCATGCATGGTTAATGGAAAATGTTCTAAACGATTTCCACGTAACTGCACCGCAGAAACGATCACAGGCAATGATGGATACCCACTATATCGCCGACGTGCGCAAACCGATGGTGGGCAGAAGATTTTGAAAACGGTCAAGGGAGTTCCGAATATCATCGTTGACAACAGTTGGGTAGTACCATTTTCACCACTGCTATCCAAAACTTTTGATGCACATATCAATGTCGAATATTGTCATTCTGTGAAAAGCATAAAATACATATGCAAATATGTTCACAAGGGAAGCGACATGGCAGCATTTGCAGTTGGAGATCAAAATCGCTACGATGAAATCACATGCTTCCAAGTTGGCCGTTACGTCAGTTCCAACGAGGCGGTTTGGCGACTGTTTGCGTTTCCCATTCACGATCGGTATCCGGCAGTTATTCATTTGGCAGTTCACCTCGAAAATGGTCAGCGTGTTTATTTTACCGAAGCAACCGCCGTCGCACGAGCAGCCCAACCACCAGCAACGACATTGACCGGTTTCTTTGAAATATGCCGAACAGATTCATTTGCACGCACTCTATTGTATTCGGAGATGCCTCGATATTATACCTGGGACAAGAAATTCAAACGACGTTTAAGAGGTGATGAAGTTACAGGGCATCCAGGGATTCGTTCTGCAGATACAATTGGTCGGGTATACACGGTTCACCCAAAAAACGATGAGTGCTTCTATTTGCGTTTATTATTGGTAAACGTTCGCGGACCAACATCATTCGAGTCACTTCGCACTGTTGGTGGTTATATCCATCCAACGTTTCGTGCAGCGTGTCAAGCTCTTCATCTACTGGAAAATGATGATCATTGGGAATACACACTCACCGATGCGGTTCATTCGGCATCAGCCTGTCAAGTGCGTGCGCTATTTGCGATAATAATTTCAACGTGTTTTCCATCAAACCCATCTCATTTATGGGAAACATTCAAAGATGATATGTCGGAAGATATATTGAATCGATGCAGAGCAACCGTAAACGACTTCGAACTTCCGATGACCGACGACATGCGCAACGAAGCGCTCATTTTAATCGAAGATCAGTGTATTAACATCTGTGGCAATCTGCTGAGCAAAATGGGAATGCCAGCTCCGAATCGTCAGCAACGTGTTGATTTTAACCGCGAGGTGCAACGCGAGCTTGAATACAACATTCCAGCATTAAATCGACTGATTGAAACAAATGTTCCGCATATGAACCAGCAACAGCGTTTCGTTTACGAAAGTCTAATTGCATCAATCGATCGAGGTGATGGTGGATTATTTTTCCTCGATGCACCAGGCGGTACAGGAAAAACATTTCTTATTACATTACTACTCGCCACAATTCGTTCCCGATCCGATATCGCTCTGGCAACTGCATCATCTGGAATAGCGGCCACCTTGATGGATGGCGGACGCACAGCACATTCAGCGCTAAAACTTCCATTAAATCTCCAGGCTGTTGATGATCCGATATGCAATATTTCCAAAACATCAGCGATGGCTGAGGTGTTAAAAAAATGCAAATTAATCGTTTGGGACGAGTGCACGATGTCTCATAAACGAGCATTGGAAGCGCTTGACAGAACAATGAAAGATTTGCGAAATAATCGTCGACTTTTTGGTGGAGCATTGATACTCCTCTCTGGAGACTTTCGTCAAACGCTACCAGTTATCCCGCAATCAACGCCAACAGATCAACTGAACGCATGCTTAAAGAAATCTTTCCTGTGGCCAAGTGTTAAAACATTGCAACTCACGACGAACATGCGTGTCGCCATTCAAAACGATCCAACAGCAGAGATATTTTCCAAGCAGCTTTTGAGTATCGGTGATGGACAAGTTCCAGTGGATGGTTTTACAGGGAAAATAAACTTTCCACCACATTTTTGCCAATTCGTTCCGTCAAAAGATGCTCTCATCGACGCAATATTTCCATCGATCACAACGAACTACAATGATCACGCATGGTTAAGTGAGCGCGCAATTCTGGCCGCGAAAAATCGCGACGTGGATGCCTTGAATTCCGTCATCCAGGAGCGCATCCCTGGTGCCATTCGAACATACACTTCGTTTGACACCGTGACAAATCCGGATGATGCAACGAATTTCCCAATCGAATTCCTCAACTCACTCGAAATTGCAGGCTTACCGCCTCATCGACTGAATGTCAAAGTTGGATCCATTGTGATTCTTCTGCGCAATCTAAATGCACCGAAACTGTGCAATGGCACTCGATTGGTCATTCACCAGCTGAAAGACAATGTTGTTCACGCGAAAATATTGAATGGAACATTCATCGGCGAGGAGGTACTGATTCCCAGAATACCGATGATCCCAACCGATTTGCCTTTCGACTTCAAACGGATTCAATTTCCACTTCGATTAGCGTTCACGATGACAATCAATAAAGCTCAAGGCCAAACGTTGAGTGCATGTGGCTTAGACCTCGAAACAGATTGCTTCTCACATGGTCAACTGTATGTTGCCTGTTCCCGTGTTGGCAAGCCATCCGCCCTTCACATTTACGCGCCTCATCACCAAACGAAAAATGTTGTCTACGAACAAGCACTTCGGTGAAAATATTCAGAGAATAATAATTTTTTAGTAAATTCAGTTTAGCGAACTTAAAGAAAAACAAATGAAATAAAACTAGATTTTTTTTTAGCTTTTGAAAATAGTTTCGTGTCTGATTGTGCTTTGAAACCAATTGCAGTTGATACGAGTATTTGGGGCGAAACAAAGTTCGCCGGGTCAGCTAGTATAGTATATACACTACACACATATTTATAATAAACATTATATAGACTTTAATTTAAAATATTTATATTATACTATATTGTATGTAGTGTATACATACACAAGATAGGGTACGTGCTGGTATTTTCATTGTTTCTCGATTATTACTTTCACACGTAGTAGCAATGAACTGCATGCGATTGAAATGCTAATATTCATTTTAACTTGTTTAATATCGCTGTTGTATCAATAAATAAATTGTGCGTATACTATATGCTACTTGCACTGCATGCAAATTTTCCACCTACAAGAAGATTTATTGATTATGAACAGGATGTGGTATTGATTTTACAATAATTGGTAGAAACAAAAAAGGAAAGAAAAAGTATTGTTTAAAAATCATTTATCTTTCGATTCACACCTACATGAAAATTTCAAGACCTTCAAATTCGTTGATTGCACAGGCAAAATTGCACGAAATCGGGTTTAAACTGGCCACCGTATTATCCAGGCCTAGACCCAATGATTTTTTCCTGCTTCCAAATCTGAAGATAACACATTATTAAGCTCATAATTTAAATTGAGGCGTATTGACACTTTCCGAACAAATACTTTTCGTACGAGATAAAAATGTTAATTAAAATACACAATTTAGATAAAAAAACTACTAAGTTTTTATATACGAGTATTAATTGGGATCCTTTCTTCGAATTAAAAATATTTATCAAAATAAGAATAATTTATAATATGTACATTTTTGGATCGTTGACTCTTCTATTTCTAATAAAGTATGTTAGAATCTGGGTTGTCAATCCTAACGGTTTTATTGAAGGATATATTCTAAAGTTATTGGTCATATCGTACTTTTCAATGGCATACTGTGTTGTGTGTGTGCCCTTTTCTCTTTACTCTTTAACTGTAACTACACCTGTAAGTTCTGCCGTCCTCAAAATGGTACGGCTGTGTGTGCCAACTCTTTGCCTTTTACTCTCAGAATACTAAATATTAAACTAATACACATTTTACGTATCTTTTAGGTATATCATATTCTCTAAACTATACATAAACATAATGTACTGCTAATGTGCTTAATTGATGGCATTAATGGTCCGTTGTTCCAAAGCAATAACCTATTTCAGAAATAGGCTATTAATAGCAAGAGGAACCTACTGATTTATAGTGCTACATTCGAAAAACACTTCGGTCTGCCGACCGGGATTGAACCGGCGACCGACACTCATTTATACGTGTCCACGACAAACTAGTGAAAAAGAAGTGTGAAGAATTTCCTGGCGCTGCATGGCTTGTTGATCTCAATCTTCCATTTTAAAACCTTTAACTTGATACGAAACACTCTTTCCTTATCCCCTTTAAGCGATTTTTATCAGCATTTTGACTAAACTTTGACGCTATATCAGCACAAGAAGTGTATGTTCTTTAATTTCTAAAATATTTTTTGAGGCCGGGGATCACTCGATATTTCCGCTGTCCTGTGGTATCGCCAAAAATGTATATTGGTTTAACTCTTGGTTTCATTATTTATTGATACTAATAATTAATCATACGTATGTCCCACATACATTACAAGTGGTTGTATATGCTATATGCGTATGTATGTCTATTTCGATTGATGTAGTTGTTAATATTCATTCCGATTTCCTTTTTAAAATAATATAATATACGCACATCAGGTAATTGAGCGTTGATTACACACGCACCGACTGTTGACGGACGCACGGAGGCGCGTGTTGTGCGTGTGTCCGCATTTCGCACGCAAACTCGCATAATCATTGCGCATCGCGATTATATAGAAAACAGGTAAGTTAAATGTGTGTGCGTGTGTTACATATTTCGCAACTTGTTTTGAAACCGATATAATAACTTAAGTTCTAGTAATATACTCGTAAATATAATTACATACACACACATATATATATATATAAATATATAAAGATTTACATTATACATAAAAACGTAAGACTTATTTTTGTTATTTTTGGATGAGCTCGGGCATTAAACTAGATCGACCGTAACTACACATATGAATGAATGCGCTCTGACCACCAAGAACGAAAGCAGACAATACAGATAAAAGCGCAGCAGTGAGCCTAATTTAAAAACCGAAACTCAATTAAACTTGAGCTGAAGTGCATTAAATTACAGAAACAAACACACTAACCCACCCACGCAAGTACAGACATATATTTATATTTATATGTTTACTATGTATACAATTCGCATTTATCTCTATCTGAATAAAGTGAACCTGTAGTTTGATATAGTTTAATCTGAATGTGTATGTATGTGTGTGTTGTGTGCAGTTTGCACTGTGCACATTATGCATTTTGAGCGATTTAGTGCGTTATCAGAGCGCAACCAATTTACGGAGCAAAAATGTAAAAACATTTTAAAGAGCGATATGCATTCGCATTTTGTGCACGAAATGCGTTAAAAGTTGAAAAGCATTCGGGGAGATGTGCGCCAATAAAAACAAATTAAATTATGTTTTTAACTATGTTATATTATGAGTTTATGGAATAACTTTATTTATTTGTATATTAAATAAAAAATTATATTTGAAAAACACTTCAAATCCTTTAGATCAGCCCAATTACTTTAGACGAAAAAAACGGGATCTCGAAAGTTATTTGCCGGTAGAAATGTTCCAACTTAAATCATGAGATGGCAAACTTTTGTTTTTGCGAATTCGATTGATCATTATATGTATATAGTATATGAAAACTAAATCGAATTCGCCGTTTGACTCGCCGTTAAGCGAAGAGCAGTGTCTATGTCGAAAAACGCACATAAATAAACTGATATGTTATGGCCGAGATACATAACGATATGTAAAAATGTACCTTCCAACTAGTTGCACAATTGAACAAGATTCAAATGATCTTACACACATGTTGACATAAAAGTCACCAGTCAAAAATAATGTTGTTATAATGACTACGCTAAATTATGTATTATATACTCATATACATCCTTATGAGAAAAGTTAATTTCATCAAACATAAATTCAAGTATATTTGTAACTGGAGATATATCTTGAAACTAATATAATTTTAAATGTAGCAATACCACCATACCTCTGAAACGCGATCTATTAAGCTTCATGCCGAATAATTGGAAAACCATTTAGTGTAACCATATGACATCAGTATGAGAAGTGTTTATCCAAGTTTCAGATATGCTAACTCTCAACTGATCCATCTTTCGAAATAAGCTTCAAGAGTTTATGTGGCAAATATTAATTGAAGAGAGCAAGTCATTTAATGGCGAACTATCCCGCAGAATAACCAGCTTGTTGCCCAATAGATTGACCGACGCTGAGGATATTTTGAACATAGTGTTCTCAAGAACTGTTTGAATATTGCAAACCATTTCTTGAATTCCTGTGATTTTGATTGATCTTTCTGTGAAGATTCTGCAGCTCCTTCCGGCAGTTCGATAGTCTGGATGTAAATAGAGATGCACACAACGCATGATCAGCATAATCAGTGTCGATCATCAATCAATACTGTTTTCATCTGGTTGGCTATTTATCCATCTGACTATAGCTATAGGTATCTTTGTTTATATACTTCTATGTGAGAAATCCATGCTGCTGACAACCACATTTTTGACATAGTAAAATCAACTAAACGTGCCCCATGTCGTTTGGTTTCATGAATGCTATGAAAGCCGATAATCAGTGTCTATTCGCATCACCGTGAAAAAATCTCCTCGTAGTGCGTTGTCATATACCTCTTTAAACTTCTTATAGAACAAGTACTTTTCGTACATACATATGCCTAGAGGTAAAAAAAGATTTTCTTCAATTTTTTGATTAATATTTTTTTAAAAATATATTTGATTTTTATTTTACATATTCGATTTTTTTGATATTTTTATCATAATAAAAATATATAACGTTTAATATTATTACTTTCGGTTTTACCTTTTTTTTTTTAAATATTTTATATAATTAAAATATTGAAAGTTTAACATTATTATTTTTGATTTTTCGATTTTTTTTTTAATGCGCAATTATGGTCTTGCTAGATTTTTTGAAGGCATTTGACACCATTTCCCACAAATTACTTTGTAAAAAAATATCTTGTTGGTATGGTTTCAGTTCATCATCAATGAAACTTATGTGTTGACATCTGCGGTAGCCTATCCTCACATCAGAAAGTTATTTCGGGTGTACCTCAAGGATCTGTTCATGGTCCACTGCTTTTCTCATTATTTATTAATGATTTTGCATCTATTCTTCAAGGTGATACCTAATACCATTTGTTTGCTGATGATGCTCAACTGTTACTTCACATTTGACCGTAGAATGATTCCAGCTCTAATATGCATTAAGCATATGCGCACCTCATGTCAACTGCAACTAAACTTAAACTTGTTAAATCTCTGCTTCTTCCTCATTTTGTGTGCTGTGATATTGTCTTTGCTAATATGTCTTCCGCAGCCCTTTATACTCTGCAAAAACCCTTAAATGTGATCATGTGTATATACATCAAGAAGTTCCTTTCTTTAATAAAGCCAGGCTATACATATAATTAATTTCAATTGTCCTTATCCAACCGTACTCTAAATATAATTATCCCGCAAAACGCAACACAAATATACCACAATTCATTCATTGTTGATCCTTAATTATGCCTTTGAACTGAATAATATAATATAATGTACATGTCCCTTCAAACCTCACTGTAACTTGTTTGACATGATTCCATTTTGATTTAATACATTTTTCTATTGTTTTGTTGTGATGATAAAAACCGTGATAATAATGTATTCTTTTTCTTTTATACCTTCCTAATTTTTTTTAAAAATCGAAACAAATAATGTCAAACTTACATTTTTTTAATTATAATGAACATTTTTGTAATATAAGTTATAACATAAAAATCGAAAGTTCAACCGCCGACTGATACACAATTACGTGGCAAGTCGTCTGGTTGATACGACATCTTCAGCCACAGCGGCGATATTCTCAGCAGAATGGCTGCTTCGGTGCCGACCAACCCTGACAGCATCTCGGTGTTATACTCTGAAAATCATGATCACTTTACTCACTCTACCCAAACTCTTACTCTGTAGTAAAAGGGAGAATTTTAACATTGTAAATTGTATAAAATCATATATGTTTCAGTTAGATTAGATATTTAATAATATAATTAGATTTAGTTATAAAAGAAACTACTTCATTATGATTAAAGTATCATAAAAACTGTGTTGGTAAATTTCAGCTGAAATCAAATAAACTTCTATAACGTCCTATTAGATTTATTGAAGTTTCACCGATTCAATACATAATTTTACATTGACGATCGACGGCCTTGAATTATATCGAAAACTTTGTAGAAATGTTTGCATATATATTTTATGTATAGTTGCAATTTAAATTTTACATACTGCGGCTATATTTTCTCATGTAAAATTGAATGTCTAGCATGGTTCGATAACTACAATGGTTTTAAGTGCAAATCGCCATGCCTTTGAGGAGCTCCTGAACAAATCGATTATGACCAGATCGTGTTCTCTCTAATAACATATTATAACGGTAAACATGTTACTATATTTATGTTAATGTGTTTATATTTGTAATGTATTTTTTATATATACATTCATATATATAAAATATACTATCATCGATCTTTTGTGCATAGCACGAATTTAAATATTTATAAAAACTTTATGTGCAAAACTATTATATATACGAGCCGCGTGCAACAAGGGAGAGTGCCAGAAAAGATTTCTAAATTCCATCTTCAATTATTATTGAATGTTTAATTGCGCCAAACACAACGGCGCTTGTGCGTTTAGCAGACGCAACACCCGTGAACGCATACAGCTTTTAAGAGATAAAATCATGTACATGCATATAGAATTATACATACGTGTGTAACCATCAAGTCAATTCATACTTTTTTATGTGTGCAGCTTATATTATACTATAGGCTTTATACAATATACGCATATGTGATATGCATTTTACTACATATATAGTATATTCGCGCTATTAGAATACACCGACTGGTTATGTTTTATTGCGCATGCATCATTTGGTCCACTAAACTCATTATACTTGTTGCTTGCACAGTTGCACACAGAGATTGCAAATATGAGAATTTTTACAAGAATCTATGTGTATTTATCGACGAAGAAAAGTGCATTTTATTACTTGGTGGTTTCATTTTGAGCATTTATGTATGGCCTTTGCATACGAGAATGAAAGTTATTTCTCAAATACATTGTATTTAATATTTATCTAGATTTCTAGATTAGATATCATTGTAGGACATCATATCGACTTTCAATACGGGTCCGTATTATTGAGACTATATTGGTAATTATCTAAGTCTACCTAGACAAGGTCAGCAATTATCAAATTTATCATCGTCAATGCATCTGCAAATAATTATCAATATATCTGTACCATATACGAACGTCTTTAAGAACTGCCTTCATGCGATTATGAGAGTACTCATACTATGTACATAATATGCTGCTATACATACTGATTTACCTGTGCACGAACACACACACGAAGACGAGCGCTTCAACGTCCGCGCACCAGTGGTCGCAACCGTACCGTACAATGAAGGTCTAGTTTTACCACAACCTGTCTTCAGTCCATGATTCGCTGGCTTATCGAGAAGCCGCTTTGTGCAATTTCGCATCGTCGTCGCCGTCTTCTGAGTCTTCGCGTCTTTTTAGTCCGTAAACCGTGTCAAATAATGTGTACTTAAAAATTATTAGAAATATATATATAGTTTTGGTTTGTTAAAATTACAAAGTGTATTTCTTTTATTCGCATGTGAGAATTTGTTCATTAATCTGGATATATACTGCTTTTTTATAATCTTTTGTTAAATTTGGAATTGAACTTTTTTTATTTTAAACTTCAAAATTAAAAAAATTAGTAATTTTTGCAATTATTATATATTAATAAAATAAAACAATTTTGTTTTTAATAATAGTTTATTTAAATAAATAAATACATATTATAATTTAAAATATGTAAATATTTATATTTTAAACATATATAGTTTATTAAATACACATAAAATCAAAGTGATCAAAACTCATTGCATATTAGTGAAATATTTGTGTGTGACCTCTGTGTATACAGCAATAATCCGTGGTGTTCCCGAGCAGAAAATATATAGAAAATAATAGAAACGTGTAACCGGTTACCCCGACAGTGCCAATCAGTTGCGTGAAACATATAATCGCAGATCACTGAAAAGCGTGTTAAGTGAGCGCCGTGCCGCGACAAAGTAAAATTTGGAAACAAACAAAGGCGAGCTAATCTTTACTTTCCCAGCGAATAAAACAAAGACAATAGTAGTATGAAAACTGCCGAGTAACTAGTGAGAAACATCAACACGCAGTCGCAGCATCACAATAGTATTTTAAGTTGGACAAAAATGTGATTTATGACCATTGGATTTATTGCGCTACAAAACACTAACGATATTTTACAGCATAGTTGAAAAGGAAAGCGCACGCGTATTTTGTATTTGGAAACTTGGCGCCATTTGCGCGGTTTAACTAGCAACATGGATTTGCTGGGAATAATTTGTTTATGCGGTAAATATTTATTAAAATTAATATATATTTATTATAATGATATATATGTAAGTAAGAGACAAATATTATAAGAGACAAATCGAATAAATGTAAATCAAATCTTTGTATTATAAGTAAAGAGCTAAGATTAAATATAAAAAAGCGTCAGAGTAAGTTCTGAGGGCTCTTGCCCTTATAAAACAATTAAATGCTGAATTTTAAAATCATTTATATTGTATTTATATTCTGAAAAAAATATATGAAAAATATTTTGTGTAGATTTGTCTTATTAAGTACATATCCGATAAATTCGTAGAGTGGTCAAACGGTCTATGATATTCTAAAAACAAATTACTTTATTAAATTAGAACTAAATAAACTATATACAGAGTAATTCAGATATAGTTTGCCAAACTTCAATACGTGAGTATTGGAAAATACATATAACACAAACAAACAACATTGAAAGTAGAAAAATATACTTAAACATAGCAAATTTGACATTTACAAATAATAATAATATAAGGAAATTTCATAGATTATGAAAATTTTCTTGATTTTAGCAAATGTATAAAAATTAATATGAAACAATTATTTGCATGTATCAAGATAATAATTATACAAAATATTAGTAAATATTGTTGTAATTTAAACACATATTTATTAGCAGGAATTACTCCTACATTTACTGATTTCAATAAAATTTCTCAACCCGGGTCCCGTCAGTTCGAATCCAGGTACAAACATAAAAATATTTAATCACTAAATTGTGTTTGTATTTGTGACTGGGTATTTTACCGGACACGTTATGATCCTTATAGAAAGGATTGTAATGTTGCCGAGGGGTGCCTAGTTCGATCGTAATTGCGACACAATTACATCTATTAAAACCCGATTCTTTGACAATTACGGGTTCACACGAGTGGTCAGGATAGGCTAATGTGATGTTTTGTGCTGTGCTACTCCTATTGCAGCTGGCCTGACGCGACTTTAACAACCTTGCAGGCAAAATGCAAATGTTATAGGTCAAAAAAGGCAAATTGTTATGGGATGCTTTAAAAAGCACCTCTCTAGAATGCCCTAAGCAAAGTCCAGATGTCAAATCGTTTCAAAATTATCCTGAATTACCCTGTATATGGTGGCTCTAGTATAGACCAGCAAAATGATACTGACAAGTATGTTGGCGTCATTTTCTAAAAAAAATATTAGCATTCCAAATACTGGCGACTTTTTGCTCCTTTCATTTTACCGTCACAATGACCTGCACTTATTATATTGTGTATATCTCGAATTTTTGGCTTAAACAGCATTAAAAGAACAACGATAGATAAATAACCGATACGCGTGTTATTACCGTCGGAGGCTGACTCTTCATAATTGACCGGCTGAAGGATGATATAAAATGATGCAGTTCTTATACCACCATTTTTTCATTCTCTAAACTAAAGTTTATTAAAAAAGGTATGTTTGTATCCCATAGAGAAATTGAACTTTGACGAATGTAAACCCACGGTGACTGAAACTAAACCTTTATCACCATTAAGGTGAGGATTTTAGAGTTCACTTTGGAGCAATTGAGCATGCTTTCGTATGGCTGGCATTCTCAGTTTTATCAGCATTAAATATTTTCAGGCCTGAAATACGTAAACAAGAGACGTTCGAATGTCGAATGGTCCCAATAATATTTTGAGATTATTGGTATTCAGAATTGCCTAGCTTATCCTCAATTATTTTATTCAGAATTTAGTTATTTAGCTATAAAACTAAACCAGTAAAATTTTCGATGTTCATTAATAATGAATTTAAATAAAAAAATTACTGTATTATATAATTATAATTATCTTTAATGTTTCTATTTTTAACGACGATTCAATGCAAGGTATGATATATATTTGCAGAACCATAGCTTTAACTGACATAATTGAAAATTCATATTTTTCTATTTACGTTTAACGAGAATCTATTATAAACCAGTTTAAATCGAGTATTGGTAATATAGGATTAAAAAAAGCAAGTCCTAGCTTCATCAGCCTAATTTTGTAAAGTTTAGCTTACTCGTATTATAATCTTATTTCATATGTTCATTGACCGATGGTTAGAAACTTTTCCCATGGCCAAATGTTGTAATCAATCACACCACACAAGAGACTGTAGTAGTACAAACTTCATCGAAATTTAGCTGAATTTATTTTTTTGATGGAGTGTTGAATTTTTAACACCCATTGTATTCTGATATACACAGGGTTTATAACTTCTCAAATATTCAATTAAAACAGTTAGTTATTATCGTGCGAAGCAACTCCATTAGGACTAGCTCGTCACATTAGCATGAACTGACGAGTCGTTTAAATCCGTAATGGTCAATGAATTCATGAGATTCTTATGAATCATTTTTTTTTTAAATGCCTACATATTTCATTTATGTGGCAATAGCGATTCCAATTACAATGATTTTCAATCATCAAGATATGTTAATAACAAACCCATTATCCTAATAATACGTTTTTAAATATCCTAATAAAGTAATGTTTAGTCCTTATTAAAAGGTTACAAAATTTCATATGCTCCGTTTCATTATTATTTTACAAGGTGCCAGAAACAATTTATCTACATTTGCTCAACAAAGCTAAATCCAAACGACTATACGGAAAACTACCAAATTTGTTTTTACAAAATGTGACTATCTTAAAAATATTTTTTATTGCACAATTTTCCGAATATATAAACACGTTCGTAGTTTTGAGTAAAGTGACATGAAACATTTGAAACAAATATAAGACAAATGTTCGCCACAGACACATAACGTAACCTGATATTATTACACTTAAAATATCAAATTTAATAAACAGGAAAAAATTATTGTATGATAGCTCAGTGGTCTAGGTTCCTCCTTCTCAACTCAGATGCCGTGATTTAGAACACAGGTACAATTTTGCCGAGGATTACATAGTTTGATCGTAATTTCGAAACAATTACATCTATTAAAACCAGAAAATATCATGAAAGCTTTGTATATAGCTTGAGAAAAAGTTTTGCAGAGGAGGTCTATATAAAGACTAGACAACATATGGTTATTATTCATTTGATTTTTAAATGTGAAGTGAATAAGACACAATATCTGCGTTTCTGACCATTTATTATATATTATATTTGTAAGTCCTAGAGCATTCAAATTATGCATTAGTTGTATTTAACAAACTTATCGGAGATCATATCTCATATATTCGAATATCTCACCTTTGAACATCTTCTAGTTTTATTTAAACTTAATAAAAATAAAACAATCTAATCTCTCTTAAATAAGAAATATTCGATTTTGTATTTAGATCTTCATCAGTATCGATTTATTGACCCTAATACACAAAAGATTCACACATAATAGTCATTTGATTTGCTTATAAATGCTTATTAGTTATTACGGTAGCAAACGAAATTTGAAAAAGAAAACAATAAATAATGCGATCAGTTATTTATTGTGCGACCATAAACGAATAAATGCCGTGCAGAATTGACCGATTTGTTTACTTAGTCAACGGAGAGAGTAAAACTATAAAGTTCTGCTCTGATTGATACTTATAAACGTGTGCTATTCTGCTCGACATCGTACACAATCTTTGTATGCATGGTGTGATAATCGCTTTAAAGAAGCGGTACATGTAAAGAGAACCATACATTATCATCGAGCATAAACATAATTATGTTCCTATCATAAAATTATTTTATTCAATTGAATACTCACACGATTGTGAAATCTACAATTAAATGCGGTACTAATCGTTGGTACATTAAATATATAAGCAGATCTAGATAATTTGTGGTTCCACTTTCGGTAGTTATGTTTGAATCAGATATAATATCTTATAATATTGTTTTGCAGGTCTAGTGGCAGCCATAAATATTGCAAGTTGCAATGGAGAAGATCGAATGATTCGAGCTATTAACAAAGTAAGGCTTTATATCGTCACATTTAAAATATAAAACTAATTGGAGAACAAATTAATAGGCTCAATGGCATCCAGTGCATCCTTCCGGTCCTCAAGAGCATTTAATCAGTATAGCAAGTTTTGACTCAACAAACAAAGCCCAACTTGCCCAGATCGCCCATCACAATGCTCAGATACTTAGGCAAATAAAAGGACTGCATCCACCAGTTACCCAATATCACAATCCGTTTCCATTGTTTGGCTCCGCCCCAGGAAATTCAAACGGGAAGCATTTTCTGGTACACACTAACAATGCACATCAGCAGCAAATGAATGCAGCCGCCATGCAAATGGAGTTAAATAATCAGCTGATGACAAGTAGCTCGAATGTGGCACAAACAGTTGTACCAGTTATGGGTTTGAAGAATAATTACATTGGAGCAAAACCTTCTTTTTTGGGTAAACCAGACTCAAAATCTCAATTCAAGTTCTTGAACAGTATTCACTCGTCTACTGCAAAAATCCCCGGTCTTATTAAATCCGTCAGCATACAACCAAATTATACACCAATTTTCGCCAGTACAACGAGCCGAATACCGATAATCCGGTAAGTTCTGACATTTGTAATTATTAAATAAATCTTTAATAAACATTACTTTTCAGAGATGTAACCCTAACACCACCCCCAGCATTTCGATCAACACAAATGCCTCATCCTGTTGTCAACAAACTCCAGACACACTTAGCTCTGGCATCACGAACGAAAGCACCATTACCAAACCACATTGAAAATCTTCCCCTTCCGGGACATATCATCAATTCATTCTCACACTTTGGACCATCTGCACACCTTGTTCGAGACAATAAACCTCGCATTAGTGCAAATTTCTTAAGCTACCCACTTGATCAGTCGTTCAATCAATTTGGTACAGCAGGCCATTTCGTACAAGCTAAAAACCCTCAGTTCCAAAACGCGATTCGCTTTCCACAACAATCTGCAATCTCTAGTGCCTACAATCATCAACAACAACAACAAACCCAACATCATCTACAGCATCCACAGCCCAATCAACAGCAAATTCATCAGCAGCATCAGATTATTAATCACCAACAGAATCAGCAACATCAACTGCACCAACAGCTTATTCAACAAGAGCAGCACCAAATTTACGAGGAACAACAACAACTCAGACAACAACATCAGGAACAACAACAAAAACTACAGCATGAAAAAAATCGTCATGAACAACAACAGCAGCACCATGAACAACAACAATACCTGAAAGAAAAATTCCTGCAGAATAGTCAGTCTAAACCAAATTCAGCAACGGTGGAACATTCTACCCATAGTTCCGGTTCATATCTTCCACCTCTACCCACTGTTCCCCCGAGTGTACTTTCACCATTTTTCCAACAAGTACAACAGGTTCAACAACAGAAACTCCCAACCACATCAACTGCAATTCCATTCCATTTTCCCGAAAAAGAAATATTAAAAGAAACACATTCCGCCCATGGCTACGAAACTTTCAGTGATGATACAGAAACGTCTGACTTCAAGGCCGTCGATGATGAGTTCACCCTAAATCTGGTTCCACCACCTTACAAACATCGCGAATCCCAACACTTCCGTGACAGACCACAGTCCACATCAGCTCCTAAAGAAATCGAACAAGAGAATAAACATCTTGAATCACAACAATTCCGTGAAAGACCACCATCTCCATCAGCACCTAGTCAACACGACATTGAACAAGTTAAGGCACTTGAAATTTTGTCTAAGTACAATATTCCCGCTATATCTCCACTGCAAGACGCAAACAGGTATGTGTACAATGCAAGACCGGTATCATCTACAACGACTGTTGCCACTTCAGTAGATGATAGTAATTCCGTTGACCATGCCACCGAAAAACCCAACAGTGCGATAAAATACTCTCGTCCGAACAGCGAAAACAACTACAAACAACATAAGTTAATGCATCCGTCATATCGTGGTGGAGCTACAACGGCACAGCCATTCCTTCCTACTCCACAAAATCATGAGAATGCGTACACTCACAGTTTCTTTACCATCGAAGACGCCATTACTCTTTCTCCAAAATTGGCCAATCGACCAGTGTTTCCCACGAACACCAACCAAATCGAAGACATAATCCGAAAACCTCAACAAGAAGAAATCACGGAGGTTATAACAATGATGCCATCAAACATCAAAATGTCGGAGTACAGCACTGCCTATTCCACAACATCTACTTCAAGCACAACGACTTACGCACCTCCAATTCGAATCAAGGGTCGTAACAAGATCAGGCGACGTCGGCCCAGACCTACAACTGAAAACAATATGCAATACGATGAAAATATCGAACAACGACCAGAAATATTAAACGACACACAACAAGGTCAATGGGAAACTGTTCGAAAGGCTGTAAGACCTAGCCACAGCATTCGGGAATATACAACTAATTCTCCGCAAACAACAGCAGAATTGGTTAAAGAACCAGTAGGCCCATCAAACCATCGTCCATCATCACGACATCGTAATCGAGTTCGACCTGTAAGTGCTGATGAAAATGTGGTAGAAGAAAAACCTTTGCGATCAAGAAGACCGGATTCTACACGGGGTGATGAGATTCAGAAACAAAGAAATCGAATTAAGGCAGTCGTTCCAACAACATCTGCCGAAGAGTCCGATCCACCGACTACCATAAATCTAAGAGACAATTTGTTCATTGCCAACCTAAATCGAAAACCAAGCAGGCGTCCTACCACATCCACCTCGGCTAGCATCACAACAGCCCAGCAAATATTCATAACACCGACAGTGCTCACCTCGTACGATACCAGTGCCTCTTATCCAACAGATACCACAAGAACTATGACAACGACAGTAACTCAAACTCGATCTCGAACAACTGCAGCACCAAAAGCGTTCCCTGAAGAAAATGCTGTTGTGCAATCAACAAGATTTGAGTTATCACCAACTATCTACCCTGATCATGTTACTGTAACAGAAGAACAGAAAACTTACTATCCAGAAGAGACAACACCAAAGCTCTCCACATCAGTGGCGCCATCGCCAGCAACTACTACAAATGAAGTAGAAGAAACAACCCGGCATGCACAAACAAGATTGGAAGCGGTGACAACAGTAAAGCCAACCGAAAGCATTGAAGAAAATACAAGACAACGACAACGTCTTAGGTTCAAAGATAAAATAAAGAGCTCGTACACTTCATCCACAACTACCACTTCAACCACTTCATCACCAAATGAAACAAGTGAAGATTTCGATCGATTGAACGAAGTTTCTGGAAATACAGATTCTGAAGAACCTCAGTATACTACAACAAAGTATCTGGTCAAAGAAAATAAGCTAAACGTTCGCCTGCCGATGGTTAAGTACTCAACTCAACTTCCCGAGGAACAGTCAATTGTAACAACGATGCCAACATCAAAATCGACACGTTTGAATGCAATCAACAAGTATGACTCTAAGAACCGTCCCCGATTTAGTGTTAAAGACTACCGTCAGAGACTGACCATATCCACATCAACCGAATCTGCATTGCCTTCAGTAGAAGAAACCTCAACGACTGCGTCTACACATCCAACCCGCCAACGATACCCAACCAGAAGTAGGTTATTACCTGATTTGAAAAACAAATCTACCGACAAAAGTGGATATAGTCGAGGAACTACAACTGCAATGCCAACAACCGTTAGATCCGCTGAAAATGTTGTTGACGATGTGGTTGAACATAGTACAGAAAACCAACGGAAACGATTTTCGCCAACTAAGGATCGAAACGGAAGTACTCGTACTCGTACAACAACTAAAGCATCAGTAGAAGTGACATCTAGAGGTACAACTCCACGCAGAGGAAGCACTAGGCGTGACTTCTCAACACGACAAAGATATTCAACCACCACATATGCACCGTTCGAGAATGCTATCACTAGAGTACCAACCATTAGAAACTCTTCGGTACCTTTACGAAGGCCACCTACTCTTAACCTTCGTCAGAGAATACAGAATCACTATAAAACAACCAAAGAACCAACATCACTATCAGCAGATGTCATGAAATCGGACATTTCAATGGACAAAAAATCAGACGAAATCGAATCAGATGAATTCCGTCACGAGACGGCCATCATGAAAATAGCCAAAGATGATCACTCCTATCGTCCTTACATGCATACAAAAGACGATGAAGACGAACAACAAATAGGGGGCGGCGATTTGGCTAACAACAGTATGGAAGAGACAGACTTAAATGGAAGTCCATCAGAGCAGTCCGAACGCATAGCAGAACTGACCGTGTTTGGAAATAGTTTTAATTCTGTAAATACTGGTGCTTCGTCTAGACGTATTCCCGGTTACTTTACATTAGCTACCGAAGATCCAATACTGCCGATCGAGGCTTTCTTTCCTCAAGTTAAGCGGTCCTAGTAGTTACAAAGTCAAATGACTTTTCATTAAATCTATACATTATAACATACTCGTATATAGTTTTTTATGCATTCTCGCATAATTTTATTTATTTAATTTATTTGTAATTCGCATCCCTCTATTTTAACCCGCAACTCTGGAGGTTCTGCGATTTTTATAATTATTAATTATTTAGTCTTTCGGTTTCTTTTTTTTATTGATGTTTGATTTTCATACTTTAAAGCTCCACCTACCTGTTTAATTATTATTTAAATGTAATATGTTGTTGTTTTGCTTATTAGGTAAATAGATGTTATAGTTTTGTTTTTGCTAAGAAAATATAAATAAGTCTTCTATTTTTTTAAGTTTACAAACAATGTGTTTTTGTTATGAATGTGTACATAATATTATAAATTTTATTAGGATATTAAATAAATGCAAGTTTAAGATTTGTTTTTGTGAGTTTTTTTTTATAATATAATAAATCGTATATGGATGATTATTTGGATATATGGATGATTATTGCAAATTTATGATTTTCTATAAATAATTGTAAATTAGGATAACCTGCAGCAATAGGCTAATAACCTGTTCTGCCGAATAACTATTTATTAACGAATCGTCAACAACTCGGATGCAGACTGGAACAACTACGACGACCCTTGGCTACAAACACCGGACACGAGTTGGATTTTGGAACGTTCGGACTATGTTTG
>JANSTU010052283.1:0-20385 GCA_027564075.1 Bolitophila hybrida
AAAATTGACAAATTACAAAAACTTGAATGTTTCTGTTAACTAGAACTAAATATGCATATGTAAAACAACAAGTATATATAATATAAAATTTAATATTTTTTATTATACTTAAATGTACATTTTGGAATGAAAAGTATTATTATTACAAAGAAAACACACCTGGCCTCGTTATGTTCACAAAAGACAACATTTTATCCGAAGATTGCATTCAAAAATTCTCAATAATTTACGAGATTTAGCAAAAAAACAGCCCAGTTTAATTATGTTTAAGCATTAATTGATGAATTGAATGGAACTTAGCCGTTTTTGTTAAGTACAAAACTTTTACACATTAAACTATTTAGTTCACATGTTCTTTGTGTTTGCGCGATTCAATTTAAAGGATAAATTAAAGAAACAAGCATTCGGCGAAACGGCGTACATTGCAATATATCATACATATATCAACTAAACAAATTAGTATCGGATAGCGATACCTTGTGGAATTGCTCTACAATGATGTTCGTGCTGGTGATTTTATTTTAAATATTTGTACTACCTCATATAAGTTTATCTCTTTAAACAACCATTTAATATTAAAGCACCACAAATAAACCAAAATTTCAACAAAAAATTGCTGCCCACTCCTGCTAAAAACACAAACAAATACAGTGAATCGACCATGATTGTTGATTACCGCACAACTGCGCTAATTTGAAATACAACCAGGCGATAATTTACCCATATTCGATAATTTTGCACCCGCCAATATGTCCTCCATCTGTACACACACACACACACCATCACATTAATGCGGTTCGGCTGTGTAAACAAATGGCCGCACAATAAAATACAAACGATTTTATTATTTTTAAAAACCGACAACAACATAAAAAATCACTACAGGACGAAATACACGGAATGCAATTTTATGATGTGAAAAGTATTTATTTTACATTTTCCAGGGAGTGGATGCGTATGTCAGTGTTTGTATTTACATTAAATGTTATAAAGGATCAGACACACATGTATACATTTACATATGCAAAACAATAAAAATAATATCGAAATAAAATAACAACAACAAAAGGACCAGTGAATTTTCATATTTTTCGTAGCATATTGAAATGTTCGCGCTGTTTTCCGCATATTAAGCTCAATGTGTTCGTTTTTTTAACAGATTCAATTTACAGCATTGCCGACAAATAGAGGATTGTTTTTTTGTTTTTTTAATATTTATATGAAATAAATCGTTTAACCGTTATTTTTTTTGTTAATAACAGGCATCTCAATGCACAAGGGATATGCATTTGTGCAGTTTACCAATCCTTTCGATGCCCGGAATGCGTGTCATGGCGAGGACGGACGCACGGTTCTTAGTCAGGTCCTTGGTAAGTAGAATTCCCTCGCAGTATAGTATATATAAGTCGCAAAATAAAAAAAAAACGGTAATATAAACAATAAACCAATAAAATACGCTTCACCCCACATTTCAAAACACCCTCGCGATTTCGCACCCGATTTAATTCAGATTACACATTCACAAACACCTTGAACAAATATTGATCGGCAAATTGCCACACCTGTATTAATGCAAACCTCATATACTATATATTTACATATGTATATATATACCTGCCGGTTATTTGTTCACGAACTTACCCCGTTGGTCTCGAAGGGTAAGGTGTGCGGTGTGGTGTTCGGAGCAAAATGTGTGTATATAGGTATAGTGCCGTTCTCGCAAAAGGGCTGCTGTTCATTTAATCCTTATTAATTGCAGTGCAAACTTTTCAGAGTGCGTGCGATGTTTGCCGTCGATTTGTTAAATTGGAGGAGGAGGTATTTATAGTTAGACTGTTATAGGATTTTGTGTTCGATCTTTAATGCATTGAACAGGAATAGCGTTCGGCTTTTTGTGGTGATAAAGTTTTTGTTTTCATATGTGAGGTATTAATATTGATATAGTTTTTTCCTTGTTTGAAGTCCTATAAATGTGGTTTCTACTTTGTCGATACGTACTTTCTCTATAGTATAAGGAGTGTACCGAATGAAATTGTTCATCCAAAAGTTTGTAATAAAATATTCATTAAATGTTTTTATAAACATAAAAATATTTTTTATTGTCTATAAATTAAATAAGGAAGCAAAATCTGTTTTATTTTTTTAATTTAATGGACGTCTGGAATACTGGCGTTTGTGTTTTTTTGTTGGCCATAATATTCTGCACAGTCTGTTCTGTTACTTTGTTACTGGCTCTGTTCCATTTTTTCTTAAAATCTTGCTTGCTATTTTCTGTTTTATTTTCCTTCTACAATTCTTTCTTTACCAATGCCCAATATCTTTCAATTGGACAAAGTTCAATAAATGGCAAAATTCTGCAAGCATTCTTTAATATAAATGTCTTTGCTCACTCTGCCTTTTGTGATAAATGTCTTAATGCGTTGACCACACTGACAAATTGCTAAAGTGGCAAAATCGGGTTTTACGTAAGTTTCATCGTCCAAAACAAGACACGCATTTTTTTCACATAAAATTTTGTAGAGCTCTTTTGATTTTCGTATTACTGTTTTTTTTTTTGTTGCTCAATATGTTTTGCCATTTTCTGTTTCTTGAATGTTTTCATGTTATTGCGTTTTTTAACAAGTTGCAGCATTGTTGCAATGGTTTGGCATTTTTTTGCCACATCTCGTACAGAGGTTTCCTTCTTCTTTAAGATTGTGTTGAAAAACTTTTTCTCTAATGTAGAGTCTCGTGGACCTGATTTTTTCCCAGACACAAGTTTCCGATCCAACGTCAGGGTCTCGTTGTAACGTTTTATCACCCTTCCTACTGTGTGGGGGCTCACTCCAACATCTTTTGCTATCATCCTATAGCAGCGTTTTCTAAATATTTGCGCACAATTTCTTGACGCTTTCCTATTTGTGAATTAACCATTTTTGTTTTAAAGAAGACCCAAAACTGACAAATGTTGATATGTTCAACGGTATTTGATAACCTATATAGTATGTCTATAAAGAAGTATAAAAAAATAATTAGGAATAAATTTAGAGATAGAGATAGAGAAAGTAGGTATGTTCTTAAAATGTTTAATGGATGAAGAAAATGGATATGCTTGTCATTAAATGATAAGCTTTAAACATTGAGAGAATAGTATAAACGTAATTAATTGTAACACGTCGAGATTTTGTTCTCAGAGTGGTGTCTCTGTTGTTTTTCTTAGAACAATGTATATATGTCATGTTTTTCTTTAAATGTAATAATATGACATCAGATGTACCTGTACTATTTCTAGATTAATAAAACTCTTTTTTTATTTAATAAATTTAATATAAATAATAAATTATTAGAGAGGTACAAACACTTTACAAACATGATCCTTCATTGCGCCAGATCCTCCCAATCCAAAATCCTCCCTTTGAAAACAACGAGGATATCAAACACATCATGCAAGGACTGGTGGAACGCTGAGTGTTTATCCAAATACACTGCAAAGTCAGAGGCCTTCAGAGAGTTTCGCAGACTGGCAAGTCGAGAGTCTTATATCAGATACTTGAGACTTCATGTACAATTCAAAAAGCTAGGTTGGAAGACATTCTGCTAATCCTTAGGTAAGGACACCGCAATGTCTAGAATGTGAAACATGGGTAGCAAGTACCGAGGTTTAGACTGCCGCAACAGCCCCGGAGTATCTGAAAAATGGCTACCAGACTGACCCATTATAAAATGGCTGGAAATATCAGCTTGACAAACTTGACATAATTTGCTCCGATTTCTCGGTATCAGAACTCGAGCAGGTTGCAAAAACTCTTCACCTGGATTAGACAACATTTCATTTGACCTGATCCGGAACATGCCAGTATGCGCGAAACTACATATGTTGAATCTTTTTGCGAAAGCTATAGAGTGGAAAATGCCCAGAGCATTGGTTCAACTGCAAGATTATTGCAATCACAAACCAGTTAGAGACCAAAATCTCTCATCCTGCTGTCGTGCATAAGGAAAACGTTTGAGAAAAATGTACGTCTTTTGGGCTGAAAAACATTAAAAAAAAACGCAAACCCAATTTGGATTCCGTAAGGGTCGGAGCACCCAAGATTGCCTCGCTATTTTGACAGCCGATCTACAAACAACCTTCACTCAAGAAACATTAGTGTCGTGATATTTATGGACATTGTAGCTGCGTATGATTATTTGGAAATTACTCTGTAAACATCTGCCACGCAAGTTATTGCGAATGATTGGGGTTGTGTTTGAAAAACGGAAACTACACTTTTATTCAAAAGGTTGCCTCAAGGAAACACGTCTTATCACCGCTCCTGTATAACCTCTACACAAGCTTTATTGACAATACGCAGGACGATGTCCTAATTTACTGCACAGGTACAGCCGATCAGGCATGCTCATTGAAGCGTTCGCTACAATACACCATTGACAGTCTCCAAACGTGGTACGAGAAAGGCGGTATCGGTATTTTCACTGTGGTTTGGTGCTGCACAAATAAAACAATCTGCCTATGTAAAATATCTAGGAGTATGTATCGATGCAAAAGGTGCTCTTCTAGAATTAATTTTATGCGTTATATTTGCAAAATCTGGTGGAAGCACATCCCTCATGTATGCTCCATATCTACAAAGCCTCGATTCGTGCAATTATTGAATATGGTATGGTAGCCTTTACAGGGCTGTCTACAACTAGTACGCAGAAGCTGCAACGTATACAGTGGCGTGCTCTGCGTATCTGTATCAGACTCGTGAGCACAACACACACGGGTTCCCTTGAAGACCTCTCGATCTTCGGTTTCAACAAGTAGCGAGGCAGTTCTACGTGAAGTCCGTTTTCCGATTTGGGCATCTCTTACGAGACTGTCTCCGTACTTTGCAATATACGAACCCCAACAGTCTTATTGCTCTAGTTCGTCCGATTTTTGGTCTAGGCATACCCGTTGTTGAGGTTCTAACATGCTATAGTACCAATTTTCAAAACCACCTCTTCTCTTCAAATATTACATGGCACATGAGAGAAAGAGCTCAAGGATACCCAAAGCAGAATATCCCACCATTGCTCCCGGTTTTTTGCAGAATAACAATCCGCCCAACCAAGGGGCACCATTATTTACGCCGATGGTTCCAAGCTCAAAAATCAGTCCGGTTTAGCTATTATCATTGACGAAAATACCCACAAATCACTCAAATTGACTCCTTCTAGATCGGTTTTTAGACAGAATGGAAGGCAATAGCCTGCAATTATGTCGAGGAGCACACACTGAACAGTTAGATTATAATTGCATCGGACAGTATGTCGGTACTCATGGCTCTAGAAAAGCACAAAATAAATGCGAGGACAAACGAACTGCTCACACAACGCTAATATGGATCCCAGCTAACTGCGGAATACCTGGGAATGTAAGCGTCGACGAACTTGCCAAGAAAGAGGCCTTAGATGGTACCATCGACCAAACACACACGGAATGGAGCAGTTTCCGAAATATCTGGTCCAAGCAATCACACGAGACATGGCAAGAATGCTGGGATGAAGTAGAACTAGGTCGGCTCTGTTTCTCAGTACTACTAAAGGTACAACTTCCGCCATGGTATGCCAGGTATGCAGATGATCTAAGCCGCCAATTTCTTGTAACATTCAACATTCGGATGTGTAGGTTTATTTATTGTCATTTTGAGTACATCTGAGAACAAATAAAATTATATTGATGTGTTTTCGAATATGTTTTCAGAACATCAAAATACGACAATCTTAGAACAAGCACAACTCCATGAATGGATTCTTATGTCATTCATAGAACAACCAAATTCAATCAATCAAGAGCTTTGTTTTTTTAGAATGTTCGTAGGACATCATACTCTTACAAACAATGTTACTGTTGTCATTTTACGATGTTCTTATAACAGGAATTAAGTCTTAATAATAGTTTCTATCGAAATTCTGAGCTTGTTATAAAATTACATTTGAATTAATGTCATTTATTGAATGTTCTCAGAATGTTATATTTTAAGCCAAATTAGCGTGGAATGTTTGTATTTATATTCAGGTTATTAGTTGCTCGTTGGAAATGAACGGGTATTTTTATGGATAGGAATTACTCTGGCCCGGTTTCCAAGATTGGGATGTTGGCGAAAAGTGGAAAAGTTAAAAATATCAAGTATAAAGTGAGTAATGACAGGAAATAGGATTTTAAGAAATGGTAGAGAAATTTCATCCAATCCAACAGAATTAGACTTTATGGACGAAATGAATAGAACTAAATCGGAGAATGTAAACTGAATCGGGGAACAGTGCTATCTAGACGAGATAAGACTGGTGAATTATTTTGGGGAAAACATGGGATTGATGATCTAATCTCATCAATCCCATTTTTCCCCCAAAATAATTAATGTTATTAATCTACCAATCACCAATATTTGTCAGTGAATATCTACAGTATTGTGCGAATGAAACATCATTTTATTTTCAGAAAATCATTTTTTAATGCTCTAAAAGTATATTTTAAACAAATAAAATATAACTATTTTTGACTATGCTATAATATATAATATATTGTATCATTTTCCTTGTGTGACACATTAATTCGCAGTGACTGCTTGATTTTTCTATTGAATACATTTTCAATCGAATAAGTCCTCCTCAGACTGTTGGAATCGCAGTAATCGATTTTCCTGGAGATCATTACTCTACAGATATAAAAAAGAATGTTAGAATTGACATTGACCAGTCAACCCTGCGGAAAAATCTTTTGGAAGTCTGAAGAACTTACAAAAACTACTTAACAAATTCTATTTTCGGAAGCCATTTTGTCATTTTGAAGTGCGCGGTAAATGTTCACAAAATGTGCGCCGTAGCAATATGTAAGCTGCTTTGGTTTGATGTTGCCCATTATACCCAGTTGTTATGGAATGATAAATTCGGCGCAGACTAAAAAAAATTGTTGAAAATACGTTATATCAGCCTGGAAAAATATTCTCAATATAGCCAAAATTATCATTTCTCTTTGAGCAAACTCCTTAGAGAGAAAATAAACATAAAGAAAGTTTTATTTTATTGAACCATGTTGGAACGTACACTTTTACTATAAAATTAGTCAATACGATCAAAAATTTGTTTCCAGTTATAAAGACAATACACAGAGAGTGATACTGGTAAATAAGTTCGCTTTCCAAGTGTTTGTGGGCACCACCTAACAGAAATTGCATGAACCATATCATAAAAACAACTTTGTTCTTTGTTTAAGTCGGTTTTTAAAAATATTATTTTGAAGCTTTTCGACATTATAAAAAAAAATCAGATGGATATTACATTGTTACGTCTAATTGTGTAATCAGATGCCGAGCGGCTGTTCGTTTGAATAAAGTTAAAATTTTGGCAAAAAAGCCAATTTAATAAAGTTATGATTGCAACACAATTACCAGTATTTACAACGGTTTTAACACAACCAATAGTTTAAAGAGCCAATTTCTATAATACATTATTTCTCTAAAAAAAATAACTTCCAAAAGCAGTGCTCTTGCGTTATTTGTTTAAAATTGTATGCATTGAGGATATGTGAAACAGAGCCGACAAAAAATTACGGCGGCGGCTATAACATAATGCCGAAATATTTAACGGCAGCCGGAAGCTTTCGGCTGAATTCGTTTTTTTTTCATAGTAAATAATGGCGATACCTTAGGAGAGCGAAAATGGTATTTAAAAAAAGTCACTTGCCCTTTTAGACCTAGAAAACAGAAAACATATTTGAAAATATGAGAGGGAGTCAAAGTTTTATCAAAAGAGAGTAAAAAACTATTAAAGTTTCAAATATGGAGTGTTAAAATAGTGAATGATATAAAATGAAAGGTATTTTAAAAACGTATGATTTAAGAAAAGATGAATAAAATCTGACTACCCTTAAGGAATATAGGGGCAAAGAGAGGTGTGAGAGGGATAAACAAACCTGATAGTTCATTATTAATGGTGGGTTCTTTAAATATCTTTCATTTGATACCATAACCCCTTTTAACTTAAAACTAGACTTTTACTATATTTTTGATAAGATTTTGTATAAATGTATGAATTATTGTATGATTCCATACTAATTATTATTTATTTGAATAAATTAAATTTATACATGGGCCGATTCAAGCCGGCCATTTTTTTAATTCTTCGGCAGGCTAGGGCTACTTAGTAGCAGTGGCCGACGGTCGCCGAATTGACTAACTTTTTCGAATGCTGGCTTACAGCTCTATATAATGAAGGACATATAGATTACAAATAATTTTTTTCAGCACATGACCATCAAGCGCTTCCTAAGCAACCAGAGGATTATAAAGCAATTGTTCAAAAAAAAGGTCTTCTACAGCAAGCTTTTTTTTTCTTCTCTTGTCTCAACCGAAATACTATGTAGCAGCGTTCAAAATGTGCTCAAAATATTTTGAAAAACTGTTACTGACGGCTTTCTTTGTAAAAAAATTTCTATCTTAGTTTTGAATACTCAGTTCTTGAAGAGCATCGATTTTTCAGCATGTCAAAAAAACGCCTAAGACCAATCTATTAGATATTAAATTAAGGTCATTATGCATAAGAAGGGCATTATGCGGAATTCGTCTTGTCTTGCTCTAGTTTGCGATTTTGATCTGATCTCCTGTCACTCAATCTCGCTTATTGGTTGGTTGGTCGGCCAAAAAAGAATGTAATCAGAAGCTTTTTTCTTATTATTTCAGGGCCGCTCCTTGGATGTTGTCAGTGCGACCTTTCGTGTGGCTTTTTATTGCCTTTGCCTTATGTTGGCTTACTCAGGATCCTCATCGAATATATAGCAGCAAAAGTCAAAGAGCCCAAGGGGTTAGTAACTCTACCTTCCGTAATATACAATTTTAATGGAGAGGGACTTTTTATATTAAAAAGAAAGTCATTTTAAGTAAATAGTAAATTTACGTTCACCCTTGAGTGCAATACGAGCAAAAAACAGTTTTTCTATGTGTCATGAGCCTTGGAAAAAATAGTGTCAAATAATAGGAAAAGACCGCCAGCGCCGAAAAGGATTTTAATCAAATGTTCACCAATTTTTAAAAGGTTCTACATCTTTGCTTTTTAAAACCCAAAAATGTACCGTATATATTACCCCTTACGTAAGGCTGATATCGTCCTAATTTCGTCGCAGTGCTCTAGGACTTTGCCAACCATTTGTCACCCACCCGCCATGCAATCTATATATAAAAACATATGAAAAAAATGATTTTTGCCCTTGTTGTACGCAAATTTGTTGTTTTTTATGATTGATGTGACCTCTACAATGATTTAGACGGAATCACTTTGAAGTTGGGGCCTTGGAACATTTGTATTTTATGTTAAAGACTTTATTTCGCTCGTAGTACCAATTGCCAAATTTTCACCATAGGTCAATTTTTATCATTGAAAATTCGAAATTAACAAAAATAAAAATCCAAGTTGGAACAATTTCAAATTAATTTGTTTTGTTAATTATTAAACTATTAGAAGGTTTTCGAACTTTAGAAATCAATACCATTTGTTTGTTTATACAGTTTTTATATACGTATATACGTGACATTTCTCAATATAGTCATTGATTCACATTTTACGGTTAAAGTGTACATTTCAAATTCTTTAGTTTTCCATATAAACATTATAAAATATAGAGAAATAGTATACTTAGGAAATAAATAATTTACAATGTATTCTATTTAATATAAAATAAACAATCAATTATTATTTTTTTTTACTTTTTCCAGAAGAAAACTGTTGCTAAAATCACAATTCATGATATACGTATTGTCTGCCTTCAGCGTTGCCATTTCGCATCACTAAAGTACATTGAGCTCGCGTTTACCTTAACTCCCCGAGCGCATGCACTCCCGGTCAAAAAGTTTCACCATTTCCACCCCATCTCTAGACGCAATGCTATAAATAAATTAAACGCCTCTCTCGTGCACCTTCAAACGGGCGCTTAAATACACAAAAAAAACACACACACACACTCACATACACCAAACCGTATGCATGTCTGTAAAACATTGCGAAAAGTTCTATTAAATTTTGAAGCTTAGCCGGAAACATTAAAATATTGATTAAGGAAAGTTTCGGCGAGGTGCGCGCACGTACCACCGTGTCGCGTATACGCTATAGCGCAGCGCAGCGCAGACACACGCGTGCTGGAGCAGACACTCACGAGACGCTTTAACTAATATACACTAATGTCTTATATGTTATACAAATACATGTGTGTGTGTGTGCAATGTGCACTGTAGCCAAAGTCCACAGGTACATCGTAGTTTAGACTTTATAGACACTGAAATCAGTGCACGCGTCCGTTATGTTTTGCATAACCAGCGTGGTTGGGCGTGAGGGTAGAATGGAAGGTATGGCGTATAATTTTCCTTAGCCAACTGTTGGCAAGAAACTGGCACTAACTGGCACAATGAATTTTAGGGAAGGGGTGCACGGTGCTCATTTCGAGTCCATATACACATTAACTATTCTGCATTTACCGTTTGTGCACCCCAAAGTATATATATAAATACAAAGGCGCGCTGTGGAAAACGCAAGTAGGGAAATGCGCAAAGTTATCTTTAAAGTTTGGCATAATGCATTTTAAACAGTTTGTGATAATTTATACGGAAATTTTCCTGCGTGTTGTTTGGCGCAGAGGCGTATGCATACAATTGTGCAATATGCGTGTTTTGAATAACACGAATATTCATATACTCTGCATACAGATTTTCCTAAATATCTAAAGAAAAGTTACAGAGTTATCTTTGCGTCAGATAATGGAAATTATATTATGATGATTGTTTATATAAATGTATAGAAACCGCTTAAAGTGTGTTCGGTTGCGCGGAATTAATATCATATAGAAAACAGGAATTATTTGCGAAAGTTGTTTTGTTTTGCTATATGGAAAACTTATAATAATCTCTTTATTGTATATATTTGTATTTGTATTTTGATGATTTCGTTTTCTTTCAGTTTCGCGAGACGCTTTTCGCAAAAACATCCGATCCGAACGACCAGGTACGTCCAAATTATAGAGTTATGTTATATTGTTTTTTGTGTGTTTTGTTTAAATATTGTACATTTAATAGCTTGTGATGTTGGACAGTTTAGCTATTCAGATGTTTCTATAAAAGTTTTGCATTAGTTGTGTGCCCATATCACATCTGGTTTGAGAAAAGTCCATCCATATTGTTAAAAACATATCTGAATATGTGGTTGAAGAAAGATTTGAACACTGGTCGATGATAATCATTATATAGAGAGCTTTGGAATTGGATTTATATGAAAAGCTGGTCATTTTCGATTTACTGATTTTAATCACACTATTTTAATTTTGTCCTAGAAATTTTAGCAGATAGCTTTAACATTATCCATACAGAGCTTTTAGCTAGCCAGCCGGTTAAAGATATTAAAAATAGGCGGCTTGGGTTAAGTTGAATGAAATGAATTTTATCAACAAAAAATATTGCTGTAAAAAAGGCATAAAATCCTTATAAAACGGCATTTAACATAATAAATTTAACTTATAAAGTTCTAACTTAAATAAATTCTAACTAAATAAAAACAGCCGAATCGTTTTCTTAGTTTTGTTTTGCCCACTTGTGAAAGCGGGTGTGTCCGCTCGGTGATTCAGTTCTTGTTTTTATTATGACATTAAAACCAATAAAGTAAAAATAACATTAAATTATTTATTGGTTAAGTACTCGTCAAAACAAAACTTTGAGACCGATTCGGATGAAATTTCGACAGTAGCCGTATATAGTAGTAGTATTCTTCTCTTGTGGCGCTATCGGGCGGTAAGGCTAGGACCACCCTCGGAAACCCTTAAGAGTGAGAGGGCGTCACAATTTAATCAAAATACAGTAAAAGTCTGCTTAATGTTAAATGGGGGAATATTAAAAGAGTGAATGGTATCATAGGTATTTAAAATACGTAAAAAACGATATAGGAGAGGAGGTGAGAGGGGTACAAAATCTGAAAGGATAATTATTAAAGTTAGGTTTTTTTATTTTAATAATCCCCTTTTTACATTAAAATTGATTTTTACTGTATGCTAGATAAAACTTTGGGCTAAAATGTACTTCAGACCTCATTGGACCTCGGCTGAAAACCCCGAAATACTAAATATACATATAAAAAAAATTGAATCATTCCCGTAGAAAAATGCCATTTACGGATTATGGATTGTACATCAATCAATATGTAATTTAAAAAATCACAAAAAAAGGGAAATAGGATCAAAAAGGTCACGCTTTTTTATGTGATAGATAATTAGATTTCCTATCGATATATTTTCTCTGTATGTTGGATAAACTATGAGCCCCTACCCCCTCAAAACGTATGATTTCCCTGCAATAAAATGTTGATATTTTGGGTCGGAAAGGCAAGGGCTAAAGGGGTTGGGCTTGGTAGGTGTCGAATCTCGTAATTCCTAAAGTGTACTTTCGCCAAACTTCCCCCAAATATTTTTGTGTTTTGTTTGTTTTTTTTTTAAATGGAGGATTAACTTAAAATTTTCTTTGTAAAGAGTCGTCAAGCTACCAAGTAGATTATCATCAAGATCAGAAACTTCGTCAGTTTTAGGTGGTTTATAGATAACACCAAAAAGAATGGTACTGGCAAAATTCATTCAGATCATATAGAAAACATATCCAATGGTTGCCTAATTCAATCATAACTTCCTTTTATATTTTCTCAAAATTGGTATGAAAACTGACGGGAAATTTCAGAAAAATTTACAAACCTTGATTTATGGTTTTGGGAGTTTTCTACCCATCCGGCAGATAAGAGGAAAAACGATTTCGACTTCGGAAATGAAGGAATTAAATGGGTGGCGAACTGAAAGTGGCGTCTTCAAACGTTCAGCCACATGCACCCGAAAATCAAATTTATTAATCAGTGACTGCTTTGTATATATTTTCGGCAAACATGATGCAGTTTCCAAGCGTTAACCATGGCAACGTCGATGGCATTGGTGAGCAGAGGCCAACACCATTTCTTGCCTCTTATGCGGATCCGATAATTGTTCATTGCGTTGTCGAAAAGATCGACCCCGCCCATGCAATGATTATATAAATTAATTAAATACGGCTGCGGAATTGCGTATCTGTTCGCTCTGGTCATCGGCGAATGTCGCACATTTTTGTACATCATGGTCACCACCTGAAACGATGAGCAATTGAATAAGAAATATTATGAAACGATTACATAATTTTGACGTTCCTTACTGAATTATCATTCCATCTGACGTCGTCGATGTTGTTTTGCATATCAAAAGCATATCTTCTTCTTCGTCTTAACATCCATCAACAAGGCATGGTTTGTACGATTGACTCTCACGGTTCCCGTAGCGAAATAGCCAGCATCTGACAAACGGCTCATCAATTTGTGGCGGGTGTAAGATTGTGTTTTGCTTAGCCTAAGGACAGCCACATTTTAACCGAGTCTATAATTATCATCTGAATTTGATTTGGCGTCCGCATATGGCATCATTTGGTATAGGTACCCTTCAGCTAATACTCAACACCAATATTTGTAACCTAACCGGATTGGCTTTTTATGAACATTTTTCTCGTCGATTGATAAATTGTGGGAAAAGATGCCAAACTGCACGCATTTTAGTTCGTCAGTGCATTGAACGGAGCCACCTTAACAAATTTAATTTAAAAAGGTGTTGTATTGACCTCTTCATCGAAAAACAATTCCCATAGATGGATCGGCTCCCACTCACCTGAAAAAAACAGAAAATAAACAATTATAAATCCAAACGCTTAAATCAATTGAATTTTCTTACCGATGTGATCAAACACCTTATACGAGTTCGCAGTATTGTCGAATGGCTCTTTTTCAAATATATAGTTGTTGTTGTTGTTGGTAAATGTTCGTTGCCATCTTCGTACATATAGTCTACCTCAAATTGACCAGCCATTTCTCTCGGCATCATATTCTCATCACTCAAAATTTGAATGTTATCGGCAATATCGATCAATAGCGTCTGCATGCGCTACATTATCGCCATCGTCACTGTCACTCCACGAATCAATAATCGCTTCCAATTTATTTGCAGATATTGCACCGTCACCGAATCATTTTTTTTAAATTCGAAAAGTTGTTTTTAGTATTCAAACGAACTTGATTCATGTTTACAAATAAATTTCAGGAGATGATGTCTCTCCAGTGGTCAGTGATCTAGGTGTTTGTCGCTGAAGCAGGGTTGAATGGAGGTGGTGCCCCACACTAAACAAGATAATAATTGGTATAATTTTGAATATTGACTTTTGATTTCAAGATGGAACTTTTCCTTATGACATTTGGTTGGCAACAATTTCATGACATATGGTTGGCATCAACTGCGATTATAGAGTAACTTTTGTGAGTGTGTTTTGTGTACTGCGGTCGTTAAATGAGAATGAATTAATGAGAAAATGAAATTTTCAACTTCAACTTTTCAATCTATTACCGAAACGAGTCAAAAGCTTCAAAAAGCCATTGGTTATGAGTGATGACTGTAGTACGCACATTTACGAGTAATACAATTGATTTAAAGAGTGTAGTCATGACAAGGTCTTCTTTAGAGCAAACATCGAAGTCTTGCGAATACCGAGAAAATGGCAGCTGATCGTTATTGCGCCATACGCCATCTCACCGTTCACGAGTTGTTAGTGAATGTTTGATGAAAAATCAATCACTTTCCACTTATTATTTTGCAATTTAAATACTAACTCAACCTTCTGTTTTTTTCGGTATGGGATTGGGAGTCGATTTTGACAAGATAAGTCTTTGTGGAGCTAAAGATTCAATGGTTTCTGGTCTTGACCTATATTCAAAACAAAAACCTTTATATAAGCTAATTTCAACATATATAAAATATTCACTGCAAAATCAACATTAATTTAAAAAATGTAAAAATGTTTGTATTTTCCAGATGTCAACATGGTCGCCGAGCCAAAACCTCACCAAATCGGACGCAAGCGCCAGAACGTCACAAAAACCGGAAACGATTGGTATAAAATCTACACAATACTTTTACAAATTGATATTTTAAATAATCCGTTTATTTTCACACCTGCTCCGTTCACATCCGCACAGGGATTACTACTATGACAGGTAAATAAGCCCACAAAATCAAAATATAAGCGTATTGTAAATATACAGAATATGTTAAATATGAATTGGTTGAATCAATGTGAATGAGTAATTTTGGTCATATACATTTTGTATTAAATCGAAAAACTAAAAGCTCTGAATACGTAAAGTTAAAAAAATCTAGAATTAGCTATTGTAAATGTGGATGTGACTTTAATCTCTGATGAGCTTCAATGGATTGTTCGAGAAAATTGTTAAAAAAACCTTGTTTATGAAAAACTTATATAAAACGAAAAAAAACTTTTTAAAAAATGAAAATCTTTATGTTCTATCAATTATGGAGAATGGCTTATTAAGCGTGTAATTAACTCACCATGCATTTGCCTCCAATGCGAGGCTCATTCTGAAAATCTGTCAGACTTATTCAGGAAATTATATGTAAATCCAGCGACTGTATAATTGAACATGGCGCGATGCATTTTCGGTGCGCTTTGCTCAGTAATATCATGATTCATGCCTATATATATGTACATTTTGCACAATTAGGCATGCTAAATGATATACAATGTAATGTAGTATGTATAAAATGTTGTATATACTGTGACAGTCTGTGTCACAGTACGGCCACGACGGTAGTACCATTTTGCCGATTTAATACAATTATGCATGATTTATGCTAATATAATTAATCCATTTGTGATTGTCTCTGTATGTCACATTTTATAAATCCACCAATAAGAATAGTTCTGTTATATTATATGTACAGTGAAGCGATATGACGTTTTATTTTATGGTATAATTAAAATAAATTAATTATTATTAGACTAAATATTATTACATCCCGTATAGACATGGATCACAAAGGATTGCATCCAGATGAGATCCCGCATCCCATCTAGATGCACTGCAATACGCATCCATTGCGAACAGTATGTTCGCCCACGGATACTAATATTATATGCAGTGAAATGGTATAAGTTAGTGTTGCCCGATGTATATATATATATGAATTTCGCTACGGTTCATAGATGGCGTTCCTAGATAGTATACATAAATATACAATCGTATTTTTTAAATTAATTTTGATATATAGAGCCTATGCTAAAAGAACTTCCTATTAAAGGAAAACAAATATATAAGATTTTTTAATTTATAAATCAAAAAATATATATTCAGAAATAAAAAGTAATTTATTTAATGAAACAGTTTTGATTTTTTTTTAAGATACTATATTTTATTATTTTATTGTGTGTGTAATTGTGTGTTTCATATAAAATTTATTATTTTTCATCTGAATTTTCAGAATAAAAAGAGTCTTCATTGACTTTTCATTAAAAATTTTCGTCTTAGTCTGAAGAGTTCTAACTGTATTGTCCTCCGAGTTTACATTGGATCTTCGGTGTTGACATTTTGATCGTGTTGTCGGTTGTTGTTTGCTTCCTCCTGGATTATACGACGAATATGACGCAAGACCTACTATATTTAAGAATCACATACAGAATACACAAACACAAAATTATTAGGAAGATTGGCAAGTATTTAAAAATACTGTTTAATTTAATTATTTATCAAGCAAATGGACGTTGGCGGTTAGTACATACGTTAGCACAATGGCAATGTTTTTACAAGTTTTTTGTGAAAAATCGAAAACGTAGTAGAATTACGTGCAAAAATTTAATAAACGGAATCTATTTTTTATACGGGATATTATGCAAACTTTTTTCATTTAATAAAATTAAAGCCAATAAAAAAGGTAAAATAAGTTGTCTATTTAAAAATAGTTCACCATCAGTGGATTGAATAAACTGATCCTAGATTTTATAAAACAAATCAATATTTATAATTTCTATAAAATATTTCAATTAATTATATTAAAAATGTAAATGTACTGAATTAAATCGGATTAAACAATATTATAACAAAAAATATTGTATACATATCGGTTTTTCAAAAAATTATTTATTTATTTGTTTATTTATAATTTATTAAAAATTCGAAAGAACAAAAATCGATTTTATAAATTTATATTATATTTGGTAAAAATCTAATATAAAAATCGAAAGTTTACAAATCAGTTAATAAATTAAATGACAACCTAATCGACAAATCTTAAGTACGTACTGTTAATATTGAATCGAAAAATTAAAACAAATAATGCTACATTTTCGATTTTTATAATTATATAAAAAACGAAAGTTTAAAATGGGCCTTTTTTTAGAAAAATTTAAAACAATTTAAATTAAATTGTATAAAACCTAATAAGAAAATTAAAATTCGGTCTGGCATAACATAAAAGTCGAGAGTTTGTATTAAATATCGTATAAAATTATAACGCATACATTAAATTAAATAATTTTAAAAATCAAATAAAAAAATATTATTTTTGATTTATCAAAAAATTGACCAGCTATAGTTCTTTTTATAGAAACATGATCATCATCAGTTTTTTTCTTTAAAAATTTCATTATCTTTAGTTGTTTCTATAGACAAATTATCGTCTTTAGTTAGTGTCTATAGAAAAATGATTATAATCAGAGGTTTCTATAGGAAAATCATCATCATTAGTTTTTTTCTATAGAAACAGGATCATCATCAGTTTTTATTCTTAAGTTGTTCATTTAGAAAAAAATCCATCTTTAGTTTAGATGTTTTTTTATTGTTAAAATTATATGATAAATTGTTTCTATAGAAATCTGATATCATCATCAGTTTTTCTATAGAAAAATCATCAGCATCAGTTGAATCTATTGACAAATGATTATCTCCAGTTCAATAGAATATTGAATAATACAAATCATCAGTTTCTATAGAAAAATTGACATCATTAGTTGTTTTTTTATAGAAAACCGAACAAAATCAGTTGTTTTTTATCGAATCAGTTTGTCCATAGAAAAATAGTTTTCATTTATTATAAGTTTTTCTATAAATTTGATACAATATCAGTTCTAGCTATAGAAATATGATAATTATCAGTTATGATAAAAAAAACAATGATCAACATTACTATCATTAGTTTTTTATATATACAAATTACAAATGAAAAAAATATTCTCATCTTCTTTTTTCTATAGACAAATGATCATCTTCAGATTCTTTGAAAAAAAATTAAATAATTAGTTTTTTCTATATAAAAAATTATCATATCAGTTTTTTGGGTCCGGCTCAGATGCTCTAACGTGTAGATGCGCGAAAATCAAATTAATTCTGGAGTCATAAATGAATTACTAAGATGGATATTTTTGCTAAATTTTGGTCATATTATGCGATTTTTGACCTTGTTTTATTACAAATTAATTATAATGGCTAAATTGTAAATTTCATTAGTGAATAAATGCACTTTCTGATTATATTTTTTTGCCAAAGGGTCAAAATGACATCATAGTCACTCGAATATCCAAATAGTAATTTTAACAATAGCCATATATTAATATTGATAACGTATTAGCTATTATTTTTATTTAGAAAATTTTATGGCTATTTCGCAGTTCTTTGTTCCTATTTGGTAAAATTACGTTTAACGCCATTAAAAACAAAACAAAACAAGTTTTTCTTCCTAGTTTTGTATTCTTCAGTAGAGGTTTCAATTCTTATATCTTAAAAAAGTTTTTTTTTTATATTAAAGAAATAAAAATAATTAAATTAATTAATACAATCTACTTTCTAAAACTACAAGATGCATTTTTCTTTACTCCTACTTTTTGGTCTGAAAACCATCGCATTTTTATTATGAAAATAGAACTCATAATCAAATGTATAAATAATATACATATTAATATGGTACATCAAAAGATGTATGGAAAAATGTGTAATGATTAAACAAATTGGTTTTTTTCTACAAAATTGTACAAATTTAAAACTAATGCTAATTAAGTAAAAGTAAAAGTAAAAAAAATAGATTGGCTTTTTTAAACAAAACACAATTCACTATACAAAAGCCATTAAAAACATGTTTGATCTACTGACCTGCTCCCAGTTTTTTCAATATAATAATATTCATATCAAGAGTTGTTTGCAGTTGTTATATAATATTATTATTATTATATATGTTATATACAATGTAATAGTAAATTAAGTAGGAAATTTGTAAATATATCAACATGCACAACACTCTTTTTAACTTTAAACTGTCAGTCGTCTGTTTGCGCCAACTATTTAGCTTTTATAATTGAAAAACCATTAAAAATATTATTTTTGTCATTATTGTCCTTAAGGATATTCGGATTTAGTTTCATATTTTTTTAATATAAGTATATTAAAGGTATATGTAAATTATAAAATTCCTTTGAAAGGATGTGATTGAATTTAGCACCAAGATTTTCATTTTACAAAATGATCAGCGAGATTCCTTCGGTGTCACATTTGAAATTTATAGCTCTCCGTTCACTAAAGTACATTTCACCCAAAATGTACATCATCAAAGTTTCTATAAAAAAAAATTATTTTTTAGAAAAATGATCATCATCAGTTTTGATGGCAAAATATCATTAGTTGTTTCTATACCAAAATTATCTTCATCAGAAGTGCTTCACGCTTAATTTCTTCCTTTTAAATTCTTTAATTTTGTTATTTTTTTAACAATGCCCAAACATACAGAGTATTTAAAACTTTTCTGGACGAATTCGATATTGAATACAAGGATTTATCTTAGTCCGAAGTAAGGTGGCTCAGTCCAGGAAACTGTTTGGATAAATTCTTTGCTTTGCGAATAGAGGTTGTTGTCTTTCTGAAAACATACATTAAATCAGGTGAAGATATTGAAACAATGATAATTGCACTAGAAAATGTAGTCTCGCAGTTTTATCAGATCTTAAAAGTATTTTCAATGATCGGTTCAACGTTTATGTACGAACAAACATTTTCTGTCTTAAAATATATAAAATCTGACTACGGAAATATATAAAATAAACGTGTATTTATTAAACCTATATTTTTTGTATGAACTTAATAAAGCGTGATCCATTTCGAGGTTCCCTACTTTTTCAAAGAAAAAAACACAGAAAATTCACATTTAATGGGGAATGTTTATTATCATTTCAAAGAACCTTCTTTGGCATTTATTTTTTGAAGATTATGTCTATCAAATGTTGGCCGTTGCTACGTAGCAGATGGTCCATCCGTTGAGTCCAATTTTCGATGACTCGTTCGAGCATTTCGACTGGTAACTGGAGAATGACACGCGTGATGTTTTCCTCCAAGGCCTGAATCGAAGCGGGTTTGTCCGCATAAACTTTAGACTTTACATATTCCCACAGGAAAAAGTCTAACGGTGTGATATCACACGATCTTGGTGGCCAATCGACCGGCCCAAAACGTGAAATTATG